>VXBL01008406.1:673311-684180 GCA_013400195.1 Aramus guarauna | reverse complement strand
GCAGCTTCTCACAGAAGCCACCCCTGTAGTCCCCCCGCTACCAAAACCTTGCCATGCAAACCCAACACACTAATCAATACAATGTTTTGTCTAAAACCTCTGCAAAATTTTCTTATGGACACTAATTAGTCCAGGAAAAGAATTCAAACATAGGCTTTTCTGTGAGATGATCTGTCCTATTTTTCTATCATCAAGCACTACGAATTTAATTCTAAAATGCAACATATTAAATAAGAGGACTGGGGACAACCCTCAATTTTCAAATTAAAAATCCATTTGGCAATTCAATCACTTTTCTAATAATATAATTAATTATTACAAAGCTTTGCAACTTAATGTTTATTACTGGATCCCCTTTCAATTTTTTTGTAAACTTCCTGCAACTTCCTGAGTTTTCGTCAGCAGAACATGATTCTCTACCATGTGTACACGTATTTTCTGAATAGCATTAGAAAACTAGTTTTAAATATAAGAAGAGTATGATTATATAACACCAGTTCTGTTGATTCATTTTCCACATACAATTTGTTCTATTTTTGGTACTTCACAATTTTTCTGCTTGCTTCACCCATAGATGTCAGAACTAACACTATGCTTTATTTTTGTTTGAAAAGTTACATAGAAATTGCTTAGAGTCTAAAATGGTACCAACACTTCATGTTTAGCTTGATCTTAAATAACACAGAATATTTCTAATAGTCTTGCTCGATAGTCTTACAGTATTTCTGCTGGTGTTGCTGCATCTTTCAGAGGAGTTGAGCTAAGGCATAAAATGTCTGAAGTCCTGTGCAATCACATCTCACAGAACAGAGACAGGAAGGAATCAAAATTATTAAAAAGAAAAATTATTTGGAGTTCCAATGATTTGGAAATCCTGCTTGGTCCAGAATAAAACAAGTTACCTGATCCCAGGGTTACTGAAGTCAATGGGAGTCGTTCCAGAGACGGCGGCGGGCTTCATAAGCTCTGCCCAGGCTCTGCTCCTCTGTTTGCAATTCTGCATATAAGAACAAGCTTCAGAGCTCGAATAAAGGAGACAAGAGCATTTTATTCATATGAAACTTCATAGTTTTAACCACAGTTTTTACACTGCAAACATGAAAGAGTGCTTACAGGATTGGTGGCTGTTGCCTGTTCCCTTCATCTGTCTGTGTTTGCTGAGGGAAATATTAAATGGCTGAGATGGTCCAAGGAAACTTAAATGTGTGGAAGTGCTTTTGAGCCACAAACACTATTTAGAGAAGGAATGCGCATACTCCCTAACTATATGCAATGCTTTTTTTTTTTTTTTTAAATAAATAAATTAAAAAAAAAAAAGAAAAAGAAACACAAGACTTATTTAATTGGCACTTGAGCAGGACTCCCTAGAGTTATGGGACAAAGAAGGAGAAACGTGTCTGTATGTCTGTACCAACACCTCGGTGCTGTCCTAAACCATTCAAAGGCAACACTATTTCCAAAGTGAATGCAATATAGTTGTCATCAAAAGGGGGAAACGTTCACATAAATAACTGAGCTGAAAAGTAGCATGACCTACAGATAAGAATTGAAATATGGGGATGATAAATCTTTGCTTTTGTGTTAACAAAGGAACAAAATTATCACTAGGCCAGCACTAAGAAGAGGCTATAAAACATGCAAATGCTAGGAATAAAATATGTGGATTTATTTCTCAAGGTGAAAAATTTAGTAAGTGCAGGTATCAAACAGAAAATGTATTGTCAAGATTGCCCTGACACATACATACAGTGCAGCATGTCAAAATCTGATTCTTTTTATTTTTTGTATTCAGGATTGAGGAAATTCAGTGGAACTTTTTTAATTTGGCTGTTTGGGATATTCAAAGTTACTCTTTCAATGGTAACTGTATTTTAGTTACCCTGCTAATAGCTACCCATGACTTTTGAATAGTATGCCTGGTAAATTTAGGAGATATGTCAAAAAACACAATATTCTTATTAAAGTTAATAGGGTGTTAATAAATTATTTTCTTAATGAGACATCTTTTAAGTGATTGCATGCCCATCTGCTGAACATAATGCAGCTATTAGCTAAGACAAATAGATAAATAATAAATAATATCTATTACTTGTGAATTATACATAATACATATCCTGCATGACATGTAAGATCAAACAATGTACAATCTATTTGGCCCAGCACTCTTTTCAGATCCCATCATTTCAAACAGTCCCAGTGTACAAGCTCCACTTTGGTTAACCTGTCACAGCATTCTCTTCCAATTCCGTCAGTGTAAGAACATTGTTAGTGATAAGATAATTAGACCTGAATATCACACTTGGTTTTGAGAAGGTGATTCCTGCAGAATGCAAAAAAAATTAAATTGGTGATACTGGATCAAAACTAATTTATCTTATCCAAAGTATTATCTTTAACACTGGATAATAGAAGATGCTTTCAAATAAGGGGTCAGAACCACAGAATGGCAGATGTGGATTTTTTTTGTTCCTACATTAGCTTTCATCTCGACCGTAATGGTTCAAAACTGACACAAATGTTGCTATTGATTATGCCTAATCTGTACAGCCAATCAGTGATATCCCTAGGAGGTTTATTGAAGCTGCAGATGACATCAGGATACACGAAAGCTGCAAACACACCAAGATGGCGTCATGCCAGGCCTGCTTCAGTCTGGTAGGGATCTTCAGCTCCAGCAATGTGCTAGATTCGAGAGCAGCTCTGTTCCAGAAACAATTTTGCCTCTTTTGCGTAGCATCGCAACTGGCATAACAAGCTGTGTGAGACTGGAGCTAATGCCATGCAAAACACTGCGTTCCTGGAAATCGGAGCTGGGGAAAAAGCTGTACGGAGCCACAGCTGGGTAGCTCTGCATATGATCAGCTCAGGTCCAACAAGGCTTATTAGCTTCACTTCAGTACTAGTGATAACACATTATCTCTTTCAGAAACATTTGGATGGCTCTACTCGACACACAACAGAAGTCTGTTTACTGGAAAGGCTTATTAATCCCAATATGAGTGCATGGAACCAGCCTGGGTCCAGCACTACATCGGAGCTAACAAGCCACCTTTGAACATGGAAGGCTTTGAAGCGCAGGGCAGGGACAGACAATTTCTGCGATAATGAGCTCAAAGCCAGTGCTGGACCAAACCTGGTCAGTGCAGTGACTCAGTGCAAAAGCAAGTGGATGTCTCTGCATGCTCCTAATGCATGCTGCAACATCTCCCGAATCCATGTATTTCCACTCTCTTGGGATGACGGAGACCACTTACCTTAAATATAGGATATTTTTTTCTTATTATTGGCTATGGTGGCATTTAATATGATGCACAATGTAATTAATATTTCCCTGTGATTATGACATTCATAATGTCTCCTTATGTAAAACCTCTAGTTTTGCAATTCTTTTACAAACAAAAGGGACTACTTATTTCCTCATAGTCATAGATGTTTTTCTGGCAAATGATATACCTGCAGACACTGCATCCTCTTAAAATAACAATAGATCCTATTTCAGTCTAAAAGCAAATTTAAGTTTTGTGTATTTATTTTGTGTAGATATAAATTATTGTAGATATTACACCAAGACTGGACAAACCTGTGTGATATAAATTTGATGTACACTTGGAAGCAGATGTTAAAACTTTTTTTCATGTTATGTGTTATGGCACCTGCTCTTGTATTGAAAATACAGTAGCCAGATGACACAGATTATGAAACCAGTACAAATTCACTCTGTTGTTTTGAATTAGTTAAAAAACATGAAGCTAAGTTTCCTTTGGCAGACTCTGTGCTGAATCAGGCATACAGTTTTCAAGAAGCATAATGCTGGCGTAAACACATGTCATGTCATATGTCATAAACATATGTCAGTTTACTCACAGGTAAACTTTTTAGGATAAACCTCTATTCCCAGTTGTTCATGAAAATGTAAAGAGAGAACACAGTCAAAAAAAAAAAAAAAAAAAAGGCACTTTGTATCTTAATCTACATCTATACTTGGCAAGCTTTTTTGTCTTTGTTATTACCAGTTACTACAGCCACAAGGTACTCACACATGTGAGTACTGGCCATAGAGGGTCGGACCAAAGATCCACGTCCCCACTATGTACTGTCTTCAACAAATGCCCCAGAATGTCTTTAGAAATTCTGCCTGTACTTTATCCTCCCACCTTTTTATTTATACCGTTACTTCCTCAAGCCGCACCAAGTCGCAGAATTCCTCACTGGGCTCCTCTGAGCATTGTGGCTAGCCAGCACTGGACAGCCCGTCTGCGTGGCCAGGGACATAGCAAGGAGAAGGAAGCTGAAAAGGGAGGAAGGATCCTGGCTGCTGTGGGATCTACTTCAGTCCTCCTCATGTCAAGCCTGCAAGGACAGCACCTCTGGGTGGCACGCACTCATTGCTCAGACAGCGTTACGGAGCAGCAGACATTATTGGGGGTCCTATGCCCCCCTTTTGAGCCTGGTATTTTATTTTCAATGTCTGGGGAAAAAAGGAACAGCATAAGCTTCTCTCTAAGACTCTCCCATCCTCCAGCTGTTTTCAGCTCAGTGGATTTCCCGAGCCTGTTGTTATTAAGGCTTTGTTCCCTTCCCCCCAGCTTCCTAAATTAAATGCATTGATGAGATTTTTACTGCAAAGAAAACTATGTTGCTAAACTTTGTTCTGATGAAAATTTACACTGATTTTCTGCATTAATATTTCTAATGATCACAACACAGCAGACCTGCCTCTCATGAAACACGTTCAAATTATTTTTGTTTCAGTGTGGCTGGAAGCAGAGCACACAGTAAAATGGGTTGGCAGCAACAGCACGAGACATCTATCTTACAACGCCAGAGAAAGACTTGAGCACACAATGGGTGGGTTTGGTTCAGCCAGGAAGATGGTAGAAAGTCCTGCAGAAGAGGGCTGGGCTCTGCATTCATGTGCCTAGCATAAGTCCTGTGTTGGAGAGGACACAACACTACTAAGGGCAGCATTCAACTGATGTTTTTGTGATCCCGAGCTTGGTGTGTAGAACCTGACAGCAATGATGTACTTGTTCACCTGCATATTCAATCACTGTACCACTGAACCAAGAGAATGGCAAAAGAGTGTGGTAAGAATAAAAGGTCATACCCGCACAGGATTGTGTTGATCAGTATTAGAATTAAAAATAAATCCATATTTAGAAAAGGAGGAAAAGAGTATAATTTAATAGGAAAATGGAGGCATATTTACCAGCCTGCATGTTCCTCGGCAGTGTCAGCCTTCTCACACACAGTAAGTATAAGGGACGTGTAGGTTCCCAGACCTTGAGGAACATCCTAACAGCCAGGCACCCGGAGTACTTGTGCCCCAGCCTCTGGCTGCTTTCAGCTCAGGGATTTCCCGAGTCATGGCTTGTGTGTCTCCAACCTGCAAGGGATTTCTTTCCCATAAACCTACCCAACATCCCCTTTAATTCACGGCAGTAGATTACATTCTTAGGCAAGATGCCTCTTACTCTGGCAAAAGCGTGTTTCTGCTGATGCCGCTTCTTCTCCTGACCTCCGAGCCCCTTTCCAAGGGAATCAAACAGTACCAGCAAAACTGTTTACACACCAGTGCAGCAATACTGGCAAAAGCATATAGTACACACGCAGCCTGATGTACTCCTCTGGTTCAGTACTTCCTACTCGAAAGGAATTAACTTTATCATGTTTTCTTTCTAACATTGCATTAGCGGTGCATTTTCTTTCCCCCCAACCACATAAGCAAGCAGATGGCTGCCCCCCTCACGGCTACCCCCCGAGCTGCCGGCTGCAGCTCTACAGACGTTTTGGACAAGCAAACTCGTTCCCCAGCCGAGCTACGTGCCCGGCCCGCCCCGTCCCAGACACCCGGCCCCCCGCTGCCCTTCCCGGGGACCTTCCGCGCCGGCAAGGGCGGAACCGCCCGAACGGCCCCGCGGCCTCGCACCGCCCCCGACCCTCGCCCCGGGGAAGGGGGGCTAGAGACGGCCCTAAGCCCGCTTTTTGTTTTAACAAACATTTCCCCCTGCCTATGAGGAAACTCGCCGCTGCCCGGCGCTGGGGGAGGGTGGGATTTCCTTCCCATTGTCTGCCGGGCTCAGCCCTCCCGGCCGCCGCGCCGGCTGCGGCGTTAACTGTTTAGGGCTCCCAGCTCGTCTGCTGCGTGGAAGTTAATGGCCAGGAGCCATGAAAGGGCTTGTACTGGAGAGCAAACTAAATGCAGCTAAAGGCAAGAACCGGGGCTAACCAAGACCGGCTAGCAGGGCTTCAAACCTGTATATTAATGAGCATTAGAAAGTCTTTCCAGTACAGATGAAGTCAAAACGACCGGACAATGCATCCTTGTTATCCTTCAGTGTGCATCCTGAAGGCTGTATAATGCAAACAGTTACCCAGGGGACCCTGTGAGGATGTCAAAATATTTCAAAACAAGGCCCACGAACAGCCATATATAAGCCATATGCCTGTCTTTCTACACTTGATTTAATTCACTGCCCACCAGCTCAGACAAGGTAACGTGGCTACAGTTGTAGACACTCCCTACATGTTTGCTTTAGGATAACTTGTTCTTTCCAAAATCAAATATTTGTATCCTGAAACAAATATTTGGAGACAGTCCAAACTAGCCTTTACAAATATGTTAAGTACAGCAAATTGTTGGCAAGCGGTAGGCTCCAGGTAAAAACCTGTAAGGTAGGCAAACAGGCAAACCTGCAGGCTTCAAGCCGGCATGTGCTTCCGCATTGGTGAAACTGTGGCCTAAATATTTATTTGACAGCTCCCTATGGGTCCTGAAGAGATAAAGGGCTAAAACCTTTTTCTGCTGAAGATAGCTGACCTTCCGCCTTAAGTAAATATTTACATAGGTAAGGAGAAGGCACTGTGGCGGAGCAATAAATCTTTTTGCTAAAGAACCTGAGACTGGAATTAGAGCTTTGTTTTGGAGTTATGCCAGATCCCCCCCAGCTGACCCAGTTGTAGGAGGTACCTGGCTGTTTGGGCTGAAGAATTAAAGTTGGTTGTGTATGCTGCTAGCTACGCTTCTCCTCTCTTTGGTTCTGGATGCAAAAATTGCTGCGCCTTAACCACGCCAGCTTGAGCAGAACTGTTAGCTTGACTGCGTGCTAGGAACTGTAGAAACAATAAGGACCCAAACATTTTTTTTTTCCTATATAAATATAGCTCAGATGCACTTTGTATAGAGAAGGTTTTAAAGAAACCTAAGACAGCCGAGCCAGCAATATCCCATGGAAACTTGGCATGTATTTCTATCAAACTTCTTTTTACAATTACATGCCTTAACGAAATCAGAGCCAAACATCACAACTAAATGCTTAACATAAGGTAGCCTTTTTGTAATTATACTGATGGTAAATCCCTTCTTACTTAAAGAATTGCCTGTAAATTTCATTTCCTTTTTATTAATACAAGCAATATAGTGCAGTTAATAACTTAGAGTACCACTGTTTGGTATCTGCCCAACCCCTCAAGCACCCTTTGAAAGCAGATTACCAGCTATTTCTTTCCTATCTATTTATTTTAGATAATGTAAAATGTTCTTTCATATTTAAATACATAATAGAAATAAAGCTTTATCACTGCTGTGCAACAAACAGTTATTTGCATTTTATTTTTTAAAAGAGGATGTAAAGTCCTGATGCAGCAGTCTCTAACAAAATGCGGTTTTAGACACCAGAAATCTTATTTACTAAACGTACTGGAGAAACTTTCACTGTTCAGTGTACAAACTCTGTTAACTCTTTGACTAGCCAGGCACAATGGATATATCTTTTTCATGATTAGCAGTCCAAAACTATTTCAGTAATACTAATGTCTACTCATATGAATAAAATTATTTGCATGCATAAATGTTTATAGAACTAAGCTTACAGTGTATGGTATTAAAGTGTGTCACAATTCTGGTCAAGATTAATTAATTGTGAAGTTTGTTATTTTTCCATTAAATAATTCCTGGAGTATTTCAGAAACTTTAGGATGTATTTGCTTAGAAATGTATTATTAATATTATTTATCTTAAAGTGTGGATCTACAGCTCACAATGTACTGCCAAGTCTGAGAAAGACCACTGATTCTGTATGTTTTCATTTCTGTTGCTCAAGGTGAGTATCCACTTTTGAAAACATTATCAAGAATTTCTCCAAGTTGGACTTCATGATAGGAGGAATTTGCATGTATCAGGGCCAGATAAGCGGCACATTTTTCCTCTGCAATAAGATAGGGTCCAGACCTAAGAGTATCATAAAATACATATATAATAAATAGTTAAAGATCCGTTTAACATGTATTATTAAAAAAAAAATAAAAAAATAAAAGAAACAAACAGCAACTCCAGCAGACACCACTAGAGTTCTCCTTCTCCCAAATATCCCTAGCACCATCCTAAACCCTGTTTACCCCAGAAACCTGAACTGTGGACAGACAGAAGAGGAGAGAGAGAGAGAAAATTCAGACACAATAAAACTCTGAGGGGAAAAATATGTGGAAGGAGGAGGCAGCAGCGGCCTGGAGAAGGGATTGAAAAGTTTCCCCTGGCTTAACTTCTCCCCCCCTGNTTACTTAATTTTTCGGAGTGGGAAGGATTATCTGGCAGCCCGCTTGGAAATCGAGGAGGAGAAGGGGACGGCGGCGGAGCGCGTGTGATTATTAACGGCGATTATTTTTGTCCCCACACCTTCCCCGGTCGGATTTCGGCTGGGAGGCGGCGGCGGGTCCCCCGCGCCGAGTTGCAGTCAGCCCGGGGTCGGGGCGGGAGGAGGTGGGGTGGGGAGCGGGGCGCACAAGAGAATCGCTGCCTTCAGCGCTCCGCGCGGGCCTGCAGGGAGCGGGGGAGCCGGGGACTCGCGTGAGAGGCGAGGCCGAGCGGGGGGTGGCGCAGCACGNGGGTGTTTGGGCTGAAGAATTAAAGTTGGTTGTGTATGCTGCTAGCTACGCTTCTCCTCTCTTTGGTTCTGGATGCAAAAATTGCTGCGCCTTAACCACGCCAGCTTGAGCAGAACTGTTAGCTTGACTGCGTGCTAGGAACTGTAGAAACAATAAGGACCCAAACATTTTTTTTTTTCCTATATAAATATAGCTCAGATGCAATTTGTATAGAGAAGGTTTTAAAGAAACCTAAGACAGCCGAGCCAGCAATATCCCATGGAAACTTGGCATGTATTTCTATCAAACTTCTTTTTACAATTACATGCCTTAACGAAATCAGAGCCAAACATCACAACTAAATGCTTAACATAAGGTAGCCTTTTTGTAATTATACTGATGGTAAATCCCTTCTTACTTAAAGAATTGCCTGTAAATTTCATTTCCTTTTTATTAATACAAGCAATATAGTGCAGTTAATAACTTAGAGTACCACTGTTTGGTATCTGCCCAACCCCTCAAGCACCCTTTGAAAGCAGATTACCAGCTATTTCTTTCCTATCTATTTATTTTAGATAATGTAAAATGTTCTTTCATATTTAAATACATAATAGAAATAAAGCTTTATCACTGCTGTGCAACAAACAGTTATTTGCATTTTATTTTTTAAAAGAGGATGTAAAGTCCTGATGCAGCAGTCTCAAACAAAATGCGGTTTTAGACACCAGAAATCTTATTTACTAAACGCACTGGAGAAACTTTCACTGTTCAGTGTACAAACTCTGTTAACTCTTTGACTAGCCAGGCACAATGGATATATCTTTTTCATGATTAGCAGTCCAAAACTATTTCAGTAATACTAATGTCTACTCATATGAATAAAATTATTTGCATGCATAAATGTTTATAGAACTAAGCTTACAGTGTATGGTATTAAAGTGTGTCACAATTCTGGTCAAGATTAATTAATTGTGAAGTTTGTTATTTTTCCATTAAATAATTCCTGGAGTATTTCAGAAGCTTTAGGATGTATTTGCTTAGAAATGTATTATTAATATTATTTATCTTAAAGTGTGGATCTACAGCTCACAATGTACTGCCAAGTCTGAGAAAGACCACTGATTCTGTATGTTTTCATTTCTGTTGCTCAAGGTGAGTATCCACTTTTGAAAACATTATCAAGAATTTCTCCAAGTTGGACTTCATGATAGGAGGAATTTGCATGTATCAGGGCCAGATAAGCGGCACATTTTTCCTCTGCAATAAGATAGGCTCCAGACCTAAGAGTATCATAAAATACATATATAATAAATAGTTAAAGATCCGTTTCAAATGTATTATTAAAAAAAAAATAAAAAAATAAAAGAAACAAACAGCAACTCCAGCAGACACCACTAGAGTTCTCCTTCTCCCAAATATCCCTAGCACCATCCTAAACCCTGTTTACCCCAGAAACCTGAACTGTGGACAGACAGAAGAGGAGAGAGAGAGAGAAAATTCAGACACAATAAAACTCTGAGGGGAAAAATATGTGGAAGGAGGAGGCAGCAGCGGCCTGGAGAAGGGATTGAAAAGTTTCCCCTGGCTTAACTTCTCCCCCCCTGCAGCAGCAGAAGCAGCAGCAGCAGCACAAGGTGAGAGAGACTTTTAAGTCTGGGGAGGAGGGGGGTGTGTGCGGGAGGGGGGGGTGAATTTACAGCCCTGTGGATATTTCTGTGTCTGCCTCCCTGGCTTTGGGGTGCGAGAGACGCCGTGTCTCATGCTGGGTGGATTTTTTTTTAATATGATGGAGGATTATAAACATGGCGCCTTAAAAAAACTACAAAATCATGTACACACTGTTCCAAGGAGATGGGGGAGAGGGGACAGGGGAAGGGCTGGGCACCAGAGGAGCGGGCAATCCTACCCCGCGGGGTGCCATATGGGGAGGGGGGAGCAATTATACTTAATAATAAAATGTGTGGGGCTGCGGGGGGGGGTATGGAAGGCGGGATTTTTTTATTATTA
>VXBL01008406.1:523137-673115 GCA_013400195.1 Aramus guarauna | reverse complement strand
CCCCGCCCCGCTCTTTTCCCACACGCGGGGCGACCGCTTTGCTCCCCACTTTCCCCCCGCCTTTCCTTTCTCTCGCACACACCCCCGTCTTCCCTTCCTTTCCTCGCCGGGGGTGGGGGGTGTCTACTTGGAGGACGGGTCTTGGCCCGAGTAATGGCAGCTGTTCGACAACGCCGAGTCTCCACAGGAGAGAGACGGCGGGCCCCCGCAGGCCGGCCGCGGCGGGAGAGGGGCCATGGCTCCCCTTCCCCGCGGGGGGGCAGAGGAGGGGATGGGGAAGGGGCTGAAGTTAGAGCCCCAGCCCTCCTCCCCTCGGGCGGTTGCGGGCGGGCTGCGCCAAGGGGATGGCCTTACTGCCCGGCTCTGCCGAGAGGGCAGGCGGGGGACGGGGGCCCCTGGCTTCCCGGAGCGCCCTGCTGGCGGAGTGCCTCGTCCTCCGGCATGGTCCCGGGGGGCTTCCTTGCCTTCCCCATCTCCTCCGGGGTAGGGCACCGGGGAAGAAATGGGGCCGATTTCTCTGCTGTCCTCCTCCGGCTCCCCGCGCTACGAGCTGGGGGCGTGCGGGAAGCCCGGCTGCCTGCGGGGAGCCCGGCTGCCTGTGGGCCAGAGCCCTCCGCGCCCTCCGCAAACGGCTCACTCACTCCCCCCGGCTAGAAAGGGCCCTCCCAGAACCCCACCGGCCAAATTTCGGGAGAATACGAACTCCTGAGGGGCTTGCTTTTGGTGTTTTGGGGGGGGGAGGGGGTTTGTGTGTGTGCCAGCCCCAAAACCGTGTCTCCAAATAACTCCCCTTGGTTCACTTTGTGAGGCATTTTCCCTCTTCCCCTACCTCAGGGGTTGTGCAGAGGCCTATCTGTCTCCTCTCTGTTCTTTACAGGGGAAGGATGCAAACGTAGGTGTGGGGTTTCCTATGGTAAAGATGATGGGGAGCTTCGGAAAACAGAAAACAGCCCTCCCCCCTGTAAAATACTGATGTTAAGGACTTGAAAAACTTTGTGTGGCTTTTGGGGTTTATCCTGAAAACAGCAGACTTTGGGTATTTGTTTTTTGTCTTCTGTGAATGTGGCAAACAGAACTTTACAAAGCCTAGAGCTGCGGTAGCCTGAGAGGACAAAAAAGGGTGAAAAACTATTTAATTTGGTTCTGGTTGGTTTTATAATTGTGTAATTCGGCATTTTAACACCCTGGAATCATCTGCCACAGTCTCTGTGTTTCAGGAGCAATACTATAGGTTGTAGTTTTGAGAAGACCTTACTGCAGTGGAAAGGAACAAAGGTAGAAAACACTTTCTTGTCCTAGTGATGCTGATTTTTTTGCACTTTTGTTGCTGTTCTTTGTAGGAAATTGTTAACTCTTCCAGGGTGATCACTGAGACAGGTGTTGGGAGGGGGAAAGAGCGGGAGTAGAAATGCCAGTTTGTGGTTCCGGTTGCAGTCCCTTGGGTTTTTCTAGTCCCTGATCCTTTAGCACTAAGGACCTGGCATATCTCAACATTTTTTTATTTTTTTAAATTTTGTTATCAACCATTCTGAGCGCACTGTAATAAGTCTTTAGGGAAGTAGACAGTTTGCTGACTGCTGTTTTGTATAAAAGCGAAAGTACCCACAAAGTAATTCCCAGCATGGATTTATGTTTAACGCCAGCTTTTCCATGTTGAAACAAACCCTCTCTGCTTTGGCCAGATATTTATGTGGGGAAGGGAACCGTTCATGGGCTGGGTAGTACAACAGAGAGCACTTTCTCTTTCTCAAGTTGAGTTTGGTTTTAATGAGGGGGAAAAAAAGTTACTGTGTTGATGACTCTTTGTTGATTGTGCTATGGATGGTGTCAAGAAGAGGCATCTGCAACTGATATTTTGTATCAAGTTCAGCACCAAAGGACTGAGTGAGAAAAAGGACTCTTCCACTCCATCTCATGAGCTGGACAGTGTGATGGAAATTACCTAGTAACTAACTCAACTGTGTAAGGGGATGGTGGGTGGGGTCTTAAGACTTTGGTGGTGTCCTCTTCTTCCACATCTTAGAGCTCTTCTTCCACATCTTAGAGCTTTATAGTACTAATTTAACAAGGAAGTGCCCTCCATACCAGTTAAACTGGTGGTGTTTTTTTGGTTGTTGGTTGGGTTTGGTTTGGTTTTTTTATCTAAGCAAGCATTTACAGCTATTATTTTTAAATATAAATGTAAAAAAAAAATGTGTTTGGTCACCATGAACTAAAATTCTTAGTACTTTGTCTTAGTCCTTATGTATTGTGAGCCAGAGCAATACTTCTTAACTTTTCAGGAAAAATCGAACACTACAGAAAAAACAAGAATTTTGTGACTGTAATTGCTGTGTGCACAATACATGATTGCCAGGTCATTTGCTGTAATCTGGTATGGTGTGTCCATACTGTTTGTAGTAGGTGGTCTGTATGCAGCTAGTTTTCAGGTGTCCTGGGGGTCCCTCCTGCCCCTGTAGTAAAGAGTAGAAGGGATTGTTGAGGAAAGTCTTGAGGCTTCTGCAGGGGAAGAGTCTGGATCATCTTTTCAGCCTAACGTCATCTCAAGAGCAAATGAGGTGGTGAAAGTTTGTGAAGCGTGCTCGGCATTTCCACCTTGCACGTAAATACAACCTGCTGGGGGCTGTTAGTGATGTGGTGCTCCTGGAGAAGAAAACAATGTAGATGGACAATAATTTGCCCTCAGACTCACCTTGAAGCAGCTTAGGCTACATCTAGTCTGTTGTGCATTTCTATTAGTGCAACGCTGCTTGGGGAACACTGAACTGTGCTAGCTGCAATCTCTGAATTAGGATGAAATACTTTAAAAAGAAATAGAAAAAAGATTATATTTGAAGATGTTTTCTCAGTTCTAGGTATCTAAGTCTCTTCATAAATGCCTGCATTGTCTATTTCATTACACACAATTAGTGAATCAGGGGAAATTTTAGAATTAGGAAACTTGTTTTGGAATTGGTCACCCAATTTCAGTCAACTAAAGTTCACAAATCTTAGACTTACCTGGAACAAGTTTTCATAGTTACTGCCTTCTAGAGTTTTATAGAACATTTAGCTCTGGAAGTATGTAAGGACTTCACTGTAAGTGAATCTGTCCAGGATAAAAGTTCTGAAAGAGGGATGGGGCAGTGATTAAGTGATCTCAAGCAAACTTCTGATTTTCTTCTTAAATTGGTTGAAGTCTTTCTGGCTAGCTCCAGAGTGGTGCGTCAGTAAAATAAGTCTTTTATCCCTATTGTAGGTTGTTACAAATGCTAAGTCAAACTATAAACAAGATTAATCTATCCAAAGTATACGTGGCTCACACCAGTGAAGAACTTGGTTCATAAAATGCTGAGTTGTTTAAAATTACTGGCCAGATGTGTACAAGAGTTTACGTTCCTGAATGAGATAAAGTAGATGGTGGGTTTTTTTGTGAGAGTTAGATCAGAATTGTTCAAGTAATGCTTTTCCCCCTGTCTAGCCAGTAAATATATGCATTTCTTTTGAATTCTGACCACTGGTTTTGTTAATTGAGATGTTTTTCCTTCCATAGAATCCAACTTTCTTTAGCCATTCTTCTTGCACTGATTGTTTAGGAGCTAATGTCTGATCATGTTCTTTATCTGCAGGGTTTTTTTTGTGGTCTTTTTTGTTGGGTGTTTTTAGTCTCAGGATGTGATAAACACTCCCATAGTACTTGCGTAGTACTTGGAGCGTGGTGCCCTTGGTAGCTGGGCAGTGCAACATATGTCATCTTTTATATAGCTCATACATTTTAGTCTGTCAGTGTTGCTTGTGCTAAATGTTGTGAACAAAGATTGTTCTTGTCAGGCTCTGGATGATTTTTGATCAGTTGAATGTAAATTTAGCTCATAATTGGGTTATTGTTCTAAGGTTTAATCTACCAGTCGGGAGAATATAGCCTACAAAATAGGTGGTTTATAAAATGAGGTAATGATTCCATTTTGCAGGAATTTCTTAATAAGTTAACTCTTACATTCCTAAAACAAGTTTTCAATTATTTTCATTGCAGTATAAAGATGCAAATTCAGCAGTGGTGAAAGAGTGTCTTGTCATCTATACAAAATGCAAATCAAGTATGGAAAACATTTTTCTTGAAATAGAGCTCGAATGAAGCTTGAATAAATTCCTCTTCAAATGGTGGAAAATAACATTTCTCAAAACCCCCCTTCATTCCTGGGTGTAGTGAAGGTAACGGGAAGTAGATTGATAGATAGCCGAGTGGCTGTGTACAGTATAATAAACACTGCGGCCGCCAGCCTGAACGAGTGAACTCCTGTGGCCCATGGAGCTCTGATTTCAGAGGCCTCCTGCACGCTTCTCCCTGCGAAACAAGGGCTGGGTCGAGACGATTTTTTCTGCATTTCCAATTCTAGTCTTTAAACATAGTTTTATCATTTGTTTAAACCAATGTCTGCCATCAAGTTAATTGAGCAAGTGTGAACTCTGTCTTATTATTTATTTATTTTTAACTAAGCTGTGAATAATGAATTATATGAATACATTTTTTTTTTAAGGGTGAAACTAGACAACTGCATAATGGATTTTTAGGGTTTTTTTTGTTGTTGTTTCAGAAGGAGTAAATAAGCTACTTGTTCCAACTATACTGTTTCATTGAGAATCCGAAGTCATACTTACACAGTTGGCCTGAGATGCTTTTTGATGTAAGATGGCTGCAATCAATTTCTTCAAATACACAAATTATTAAAGGGGGAACTAACTTGAATCATAAGCTATGCTAAATGCTGATTTTTTTCCTAATGTTTTAGTGAGATTTCATTCTTCCCTTTTATGTCTCTCTCTTTCCCCGCCCCCCGCCCCTCCCTGATACGAACAGGGTCTTTTAGTCTTGTGGGCAGGCAACAGCAGGCACAGTGGTGATACACTATGACATGTCCATGAACCCACATTAAAGCTCATGGTGTCTAATTTTAGGCCAGCCAGCTTTGGTGATATCCCGTCAGAGCCTGAGCCTATAGCTGTACCACGCAGATAAATCCAAAGTGTAGTTAGTGAAAGACTGGTTTTGATTTTCTTCCAATGTCTCATTTTTCACTTCGCTAAAGTGCAGAAGTTTCTGCTGTAAAAGTACACAGAAGTGTAATTTGAGTTTAAAGTATGTTATTGGTTAAAATGGCATGGCCATAATATTTGTAATTTCAAAATTAGAAGAGTATTTAAAAATACAAGTAAAATATTGTTACTGGTGTACCAACAGTCAGAATATCTTTGCATATACCTTTACATTATATTCAGTGTTAAATTCCAAGATTAAATAATTGCAGAATAACACATTGTGAATAAGTGATTATGACTCTTCATACAACTCTCAATTGTAGTATGATATAAAGCTAATTCTTACCAAATAATTTTAGCACCAGACACAGTGAAATCTGAAGTGCTAAAATCCACTTACTGGTTAAAAAATGAAGTCAAGCTTACCTGCAAAAATACCTGTAACATCCCATTCGTCCTTTCTGTGGAACTTGCATTTTTTGCATGCAAAGAACTGGTCTTACTGTGTTAATTCATTTTTGTCCATAATAGAATACTATTGATCTGAGATCTGGTAATTAAAAAAAAGAAGTGTTAAACATGTTGCTGTTTACCTCTCATTTCTCCTATGCTTCATTTCCTTTTCCTTTGTTAGTATGTTCAAAATAAACCTGAAACTAACTTGCCTTATATTAAAATATATTATTTTAAGGCAGCTAACTTAATAGTGTTTTAGTTACAGACCGTAGGAGTCTGCTAGTAGGTGTAGTACTGAAAAGCAACATTTTGGAAAGTGAGTATTTGTACTTTGATCTCGTGCACTTGCAGCATGGCATTATTATCTAGTCTTTTAAAGATAGGTGGCTGGGAGTCGCATGCAGCGACTTATGGGATATGGTACTTAGTTCACTAATTTTAGAAGAGTGATTCTTATCTTCCAGTGTTAGGTTTTATTGGAACCTGTTGGAAAAGCAATGAGGTGAAACAAAATGGGGTTGATAGAAAATGATTAGCAGAATCCAAAGTAGCTAGAAATAATATACAGTGAAAAATAAATTAAAAGGATGTAAGATATGTTTATTGCTCAACAAATCTTTGACAAGACCTGAGACAAGAGAGCTTTATCTTTCTTAGCACACTATCATCATTTTCTATTAAGTCTCACACAACATTTATGCATTCCATAGGAGAGGTTCTCGCACTGCAGATACCTGTTTACAATTATAGGTGCTTCTCAAGTCAGAAACCAAGTAACAGCCAAGTCTGCGTTGACTGTTTGGGCCTTATTACTATTTTCTTGGTCTCATTGCGAGTAAAATAAAACTTCCAGAGAGGAGATAGTCTGTGCCTTGCTGCGCAACATTGCAGTGCGTGCATTCACATACACAAGTGGAAATTTTACCTCAAAATGGTGGGTTTGTTCTTAATTTTGAGATCAGCGTCTTTTGAGCCATCATTGACTTCAGGGACAAGCTTAAACCCGGTGTTTATGCATAATCCCTTCTCCCCAAGCAATTACTTAAGATTCAGGTTCGAAATTGTGCAAAATCAAAACAAAAGAATTGCTATTTCATAAAATGTAATCACAGGCCACTGATTGTTCACTGATGAAAATTGATGATGTTCACTGCAGAAAATTCATTGTAACCAATAGATTAACATTAATATAATGATGGAGACCTTGATCATGTAAGCACTAGTTTCCCACAGGCATAGAAATGCATAGGCCTCGGAGCATACTGATGAATCGAGTTTATTTTCATAAAATATATATAAAAAAAAACAACTTTAGATACAACTCCAATATTTAAGAAAACAGTTACTATTTGTTTTGCATATCTAGTTTTATGTAATGTTATATTTTTGATTCTTCTACTGGAGCATGCAGTGTTACATAGGCATTTTTCATGCCTTGAATATCAACAGTATGACGACTTCAAAAGACTATAGGTGAGACTACAGAACATTATTAAGAACCGGCTGCATGAGCCTTTTCTCAGGAAGCTGGATGCTTCAGTGTCAGTCATCATGTGCAAGCTGACATTTGAAGATAATACAGCACACTGAGTAATTTGACATTGACATGAGCGTTTTCTCAATAAAAAAGGAGAAATTTAAATTATTTCACCAATCAAAATAGCTTTCTGAAAACTTTTCTTGATCTTGGTATAATGTGGGGAAGAGTGAGAAGGGATGTATGCTTTGCTCATTGGTAACTCACAGTGTCTGACCTCTTAGCAATCTGACTTGTATGTAATGTCAGGTTGTTTAAAAGCTGCCATAAGTATTAAAATCTTGTTTGTTTACTTGTTAAAAAAAGAGATTGTTTTATTTCACTGACATATCTTTTTGAAGGAGAGTGCTGATGTATACCTGGAAGCATTTCAGACTGACAGTGTTGGAAAGCAAGAAACATGGACACTCTCAATCTGTAATTGCATCTTTCAGTTTTGTAGCTTTGTCTTCTTACACTGACCCGAAGTAAATAGACTTACAGGAAATATTTGTTGTAAGAAAGAGATTCTTCCTTTTCCCGCACACTTTCCACTCCACTGGCTCCCAGGCGGCTTCTTTAGAAAACCTCCTAATTGGAAGCATACTGCTAACTTCTCTCTGATTCCAGACATGAGATCTCTTGTTATTCAACTTGTATCTTTTAGGAAATATGGATTATCAGTCAAGTACCTCCAGGTGCCAGTTTTATTAGGTTTTTTAATCTATGCGGACATTAATATTTTTTAAAAGTTTTCTAAAAATAACCCGCTTACAAATCGTCCAAGTCTAAGCCTGACTTGTAGCACCAACTTCTGAAGACGTGGGTTTCCATCGAATGGAATGACTTTTGTCCCTTCTAGCGGCACAGGAAACATTGATGAATGTCAGGTAGGGGTAATTGATGCTGCAGATGCTTTGAGTACAGGTGCAGCAGGGAAGCAGAACGGTGTTTGCTCTGCCAAGGTACTGGATAAGCAGTTACAGTGTTTCCTGGGCCGGTGGGAAGGAATGGTGTCCAAATTTCCACTTGGCTCATCTTATGTGAGAACTGCCTTTCTTGATCAAACTAGCATGTCGTGTAATCCAGAGTCTTGTCTCCAGCCATTGCCAATCTGAAATGTCTCCCAGAAAGATGCCAAAAATCATCCAATTTTCTGATATGGAAAGCTATAAAATACTTCTTTTTCCCCTAGTAGTTCCCAGACAATAATAATTTAGATCTTGGTTCCTGCTTTTGTGCATAAAAAATTATATTTATTTCAAAACTCCATTTTGGAATGTTGTAAATTCCCTTTACTGTAATAACTGAGTAATGTTAAAACCTATTCCTTTTTTGGGTCAAGCCTGGTCTTCTGTCCTCTCCCAATGCCTGCAGCCTCCCAGGGCGGTGCTCTTTCTCCTCTCGTGCTGCCCTGAGAGC
This sequence comes from Aramus guarauna, assembly GCA_013400195.1. Lineage (NCBI taxonomy): Eukaryota > Metazoa > Chordata > Aves > Gruiformes > Aramidae > Aramus > Aramus guarauna. Next base: position 664,705 of record VXBL01008406.1, on the reverse strand, counting down.
TCCTGCTGCGGTTGCAGAAAAGAGCCACGTATACCTGCCTGCGCGGGATTTGGTGGAGATAAGAGACCTTGAGGGCTGAGTTAATGACAGGCCATAGCGGTTGTCTGTTGAGTGCAAATAAGAGCTGAGAAATGCCCGTACGGAAGGAAGAAAGGGAGAGTTTTGTGTGAAATGCGCGTTAAGTGAAAGTCGAGGTACACGTGTCACGGTATATGCGAGAGAGGACCAATGTCTTTGCTGACATAATGTGGTGCAGCGCTGTTGCCTTCAGTGGAGCCGTATTAGTTTACACCTGCAGAAAATTTTCTCCTGAATATCTGGGAATGAGAATATATAATGAAGTGTTTATGGATGAGTGGCAGAGAGCGAGCGTGCGAGAGCGCATGCACGCATTTTCAGGCCTGATTGATTATATGAAAAAAACCCTGGAGTTGAAAGAACATTATTTTAAATTAACATTCATTATCTTCACGCGTGAGATAACGGTTCGCTTTGGACCAGATCCTAGCACCATTATGTTTCTTGAGCAGAGACTGCTTTTTCCTTGAATGCGGTTATTCAGTATGAGAATGGCAAAATGTAGTCTGATCTTTGACAATAAAAATATATGGTTTAGTCACCACATATTAGAATAATACTGTATTATTTCTGTCAGGAAGGCACGGATTATTTTTTTTTTAAATAAATGGTTACATTTTCTTTGAAATGTAAAATAAAAAGTAAGAGAAACCTTTTTTCTGGATCTCTAATCTTATGCTTGGGGAAGCTTGCAGCCATTTTAATTCATGCTGCATTCATTGATCTAGCATTTAGATTATTTAATCACACTGCAGCTAGGTCGTCTACTTATCAGACACTGTTAAAGAGTTCAGGAGTATACTTTGGGTTACTGGCTTCTAAATGTCACTTTTGAAGAACAAAACCCAAACAAACAGAAAAGCAAACACCCTATAAATATCCCAGTTAACTTATAAACAGTATAAAGGAAAACACAATGTGAATTCATGGTCTTATCATTCAACTCTTTTTTTTTTTTTTTCCTGTACATAGTATAAATAGAAAAAAATTGCACATCATAGCAAACAAAGGAAAAAAATCTGATTTTGATCTTCTTTGGCAGTTCTTTTGCTTTTAAATACAGAGTTTTGCAACATTAAGTCATCTAATTAGGCAGCAGCTTGCTATTAAATATTTTTGTAACAGACGTAGTTTGTAAGCATGGAAATGAAAGCCACATTTTAAAATGATAACCCCAAATAACTTTCTGAAAATAAAAAATACTCTGAAAAATGGCTTAATCTTTAATTTTAAGTATAATCATGTAAAAAAGTGGGAAAAGCCTGTATTTTAGTTATTCAGCAGGAAACTTTCTAGACTGTAAGTGCTGCTGCTGTTGGGCAATAGCAGAAGCCCAGTGATCTAGATATATAAAAAGGGAAGTAAATGTGGCAGCAGCTAATGTGTGGCAGTGAAAAGCAAAGGAAAAGATTGTCGTGATGCTCTTAATTGTCCTGTATTTTCTGAGGAGCTACTCACAAGGAAATAAACCTCTTCTTGGTATGCAATAGGCAAGTATCTGGTGTAAAGAGAGGGTAAATTCTTTGGCAGTGATGCACTTGGCAGCGGCCTTCTTTTAAAGGCTCACCGTGCGCTTCCCAGTTAATTCCCTTCAGAGATGAAAAGAAAAGGAAATACCTCTTCTGAGGCATCATTTTAGTCTGTATTAATGCAGGTGGAACAAGAAAGTAATGTTTCATATGAAGATGGGAACTGTATTTCCCTTTTGTTAAATGAAAGCTAAGAATCCAGAGATGCTAATTCTGCCTGTCTGTGTCTGCATCCCTTGGCTTATTTCCTTGTGCTCTCCTGATGTACACTGAAAGCTTCATCAAATGAGTGGTTATGATCATATTAAGTAGTTCTTGGTGTTACTGTACCTTCAGCAGAGAGACTCACACGGAGGAAGGGGTCAGTTGTTCATCTTATTTCTTAATAAGCAAATTATTCAATGGTTTCACTCTCAGACTATTTTAATAGCTCCTCTGCTTTATTATATGAGTCTATGACAATTTAGGTGCAACCTCTTGTTATATTTTCATCTGGGCACTCTGGGATGTGATTCGTTCTCTGTGTGATGATGTATATACAGGAAGAGTCTGACTGTAGAGGAGGAATTTGACTAAAGGTTTTGCAAATGCCATCCCATTGCTGAGTAAGACCTCAGTGCAGCAAGGCAGGTTAAATAGGGATCCGATACTTTTGCTCTCTTTCTTTTGGATGAGCATTGAATAGGCTGCAAACTCAGACAAATGTGCTGTGTCCACACGGTGTATTTCTTTACCAGTAAATAGGGACTTCAAACATAGAAGGCAACTCAGCAAGGTTAAAAACAATGGTGCTGAAACCCAGCTGCGTGGCGAAGGAAAATGAGAATTGAGTGATAATAAAAGCAAAAAAGTCAGTGTTAGTGCAACATACTTGCAGTTTTGTTCAGGAGCTGAAGATGCCTCTTGAAAAAGGTTTGGGGTGGCTGAATTACAGTTGAGGAGTCAAGGGAAAGGGTGTTGTGCTGCAGGTGAAGCAGGCTGAAGCCCTCCTGTGCGGGAGAGTTAACAAGCGTCCCTTGACTTCCATCCCTTCTGGTGGGTCTGGTGGCCAGATGATTATCAAACAAATAAATGAAGTGCAATATTGCAATGGATATCAAACCTATCCATGTCTACATTCCTAAACTTAGGAAACAAAAGAGCTCTTGACAGTTTGAGATTACAGCCCTGGTTTTGCACATTTCTTCCAAATTCCACTGGATTAATCAAATTAACTGAACTGCCAAACCTGGTGGAGAGCTGCCGGTTAGCCGTTGTTGCAGGAACCCCACATCTCGGGCAGAATGTGCTGCTTTACAATCACTTTGTCTTGAATTTAAATGATGACCGTCACTTCCTGCGTCTCAGGCTACCGGAGCTGCAATGGGAGGTAGCCCTGAGAAGGTGTTGGCTAATGAGGCTCTAGCGCCCTTCACAGGTATGGTACGTGATAGATGATGATGCCCTGTGTTTTGAAATTTCATTTAAATTATATATTTATGTAGTTATCTATTGACGTGTTCAAGCCATTTCTATGATCCGTTGGCACTTTCCCCGAGAGTAAGGATGTTTGCCCTCTTGTCTGGGCCAAGTGCCAGTTTGGGTATTTAATTCTGAACTACCTACATAAAATTTCCTCTGGACTTTGTTACTGTTGTTTATTTACATAGTAATGCCTATGTGCTTGGCAGTTTACAAAATAACAGCACAGGATAAAAAAGTTACAAAAACCCTTGCTCCAAATTAAATTTAGTATATGTGGCATGATACAGTACGGAAAAAATAGATAATGGTAGAGTCAGCAATAGCATTCATAGGAGAGGTGGGTTTTCAGAGTTTATGAAATAGAAGAGAAAGTGCAGTCCAGGTGTAAAAGAAGACAGCACAAGGGTGATGGAGACAAAGGAGAGAGGTGAGAAAACTCACTAAATCTAGGAGGAATGAGAAAAGAAACATGGCATAAGCTGTAGTTCAAGAATGCTTCGTAGGAGACACTCCTGCAAAAGCTGGTACACCATGGGTTAATTTGCTGAGTAGCGTGCACGGTTAAACATATGATATATTGTGCAGCAGAAATGGATATAATTCACTGGTAGGAGAAATAATACCTGTTTGTATTGTAGTTAAAACTGTATATATATATATTTTTTTTACAAGGTTATTGCACATGGATTTTACATGTCTATCAACAAGGGAGGGGGAGTCAATTTATGTGGTGGTGTGTAGACATGTCAGTAGGACTTAGGCAATCACAGATCTGCATGTGGCAGTCATATGCTGGTGCAGAAGTGTTCCTCTTCTACATACAAAGGCACATTTTGTCACTCAGTCTTTCAGGATCCTGCTTAAATTACAGTAGGAAGGACTTGCTCTGTGTTACTGTAGAGTAACAGGTAGGTGAAAAAAAGAACCCAAGCCACATCCTGTTGTGGAGAGTTGTTCTGTAGAAATATGAACTTTAAAGCTGCAAGCTTACGTTTAAAACTGATTGATATTAATAATCAATATTAACCTGGAATGGATTTCCAGAGGAGTTCAAAATAATCCAATATTAGACCATATTGCATAACCATATCAGTCTAGTATTTACAAGAACTGTCTCAGCGTTCTTCCAAAAATACTTAAGTCTGCTTAGAGACACTTCATCCACAGCCCAGATGTACCCCATTTGACATAGATATTAGAAGTACATGGAAAAAAAATTTACACAGTTCTCATTTTGAAAATGCTTTCAAGAAAAATGTTTCTGAATAGTACTTGTGAGTGAATTCATACTCATCTCAGATTGTCCACAAAAAGACAGCTTGGGTTGGGTTTTGGGGTTTTTTTCCCTAGAAATGGAAAAAAATGGTTTTGAAAATATCTTGGAATTTGCATATTAACATTGATGTTTCTTATTGTCAGTAGTTGTTTTTACATGACTTCATTTTCTAATAAAAGTAGTACATAATGTACAATGTACTTATGCAAAAGAGAGATTTGGGACAGTACATGTGCTTTTGAAAGTTGTGGTTCTTCCTATTTTTATTTTGCTCTGTTTAATGTTTTCTGGGATATCTGTCTTGGCATTGTTTTTGGAAAGAATTTCAACAAAAAATATTTTTCACTTTAGGTCACAGATACACTGTAGTACCAAACCTTCAAGCTCTGTTGTAGCAGAACTACACTGATCACTTACTCTCACCTCCTTTAGCTCCTGTGTAACCCAGCTTAAATAATTTTACCTATTTCTCCTGGATCCAGCCCACTGAAAACGCCATCACAAGCCCTTGTGGTAGCAGCCAGCCTGTCGTGTATGAACGACAGGGTTGGAAACCAATCTTTCAGCGCTGTGGGGCAGACAGGGTCGTACCCACTTAGTGGTATCTGTCTAGTTGGCTCTTCTGTACCCTGTGGCCTTTTTTGAATGGAAAGAGGCAGGAATACTTCAACAAAGCAAGCCATCCAACATCTACATGCTGCATGTTCTGGGAATGAGATCCGTGTGGCTTCTTAACATTTTTTTTTCCTTCTGTATCATTTATTAAAGCTGTTATGGAATACCTGCTTAAGGCTAAAAGAGTTTGAACTCTCACTTAGGCTCATTAAGGTCTTCGGCTTGGTGTTTACTACTTCTGCTTTCGTCGAGGCAACTTCCTCAGAGGCTTTTGCAGGAGATACATATGTTTTTATGAATGACCTTCATTTTTCTGCCTCAAATCATGGCAGAATTATACTTTTTTAATTAGCAGGTTTTATTTAATCTCCAAATTTTATTTCTGGTGTTCTGCCTCTAAAGCAGAATTTGGGTTTTTATACTTTGATGCTGGGGGTTGTCTACTTCTGTAGTCACACATTCAAATGCTTCAGGCTATTCGCGTGTGTTTCTGAAGGGTTTAACAGTTCAGCCATTTCCACACAGACTGTCAAAGTCGATTGGAAACTGTGTGAAAATTTGCTATCAGACTGCTAAGAGGCATCTCCTGCTGTTACTACAGAGTACTTCTCCAGAGCACACAACTTTATTGAGAAATAGATGAGATATTGGAGATGATGCTGTCTGGACCTCCACCTCTACCTTCACCATGTGCTGTAACGTTACTCAAACCTGTGTACTGGTACAGAAGTGCTAGAGTGGTTTGTACAAAAGATTCCAGGAGCTCAGGTACTTACTGGCCAGGCGTAGTTGTTTAAGTCACTCTGGTAAACTATACTTATGTACTATCCCTCAAAAAGAGAAAAAGAGGTTATTTACCAATAGGCTCTTTTTTTTTTTTTTTAAATGTATAGTTCACATTTTTGTTTTCTTTTTGACTGCTTTGCTCTCCCTCACGATTTTTGGAAGTTCCCTGAGTTTTATTTCTATGGTTGGGAGGAAACTGAAAGTTTCCTTATCAAAGTACCTTATATACTTACTCATTGCAAGCATACAAGACTAGTCTTAAGTGAAAGGACATATATGAAGCTCATCAGTTTGAATATCCATGAAGAATTCATGTCTCCTTAAATTCTGGTTACTGGTAAGCCACCTCTCTTTTTATTTTAACTATAAATTTAAACTTTGAAGGATGGATGTGCTCAGACTAGTAATGTGTTTATTAGGTTAAAAAAAGAACAAGCTTTTAATAGGAAAAAATTATCACAGGGCAGACAGCATGGGATCTCATTAGCATTTATGGATTGCTAAACTGCAATTTAAAAGTCACATTAAAAAAGTTTTCCACTGTAGTCATACAAGTAACATTAAACAATGTCTTTTTATTTTCTTTACTTGGGGTCAGATTTTCAATGGTGTTCAAAGTGATTAAAGTTGCATAGTAGTCTGCACCGGCTACACTACGTTGCTGCCATTGATTTTAGTGGGACTGTGAGTAAATGCTAGTGCTGAAAAACCCATCACGTGTGGACCTCATCTCTGGCTTCGGACATCTTAAAAATCTGGCCCTTAGGACAGTTAACAACATTTCCTGTGCTCAGTGGTTTTCTCTTATCAATTCCCCATTTTACTCTGTTCAGGAAGGTCCACCAATTATAAACAGCATTTTGTAGTAATTTCTGAACTTAGAGTTCATACCTGTCAAGAAGGATAGACTGACAGAAGAGATCTGGCCCTGGCTTTCCACACAGTATTGCCGTTCTTTGCTCTAATAACATAAATAGTTCTTAGGATAATTCCTTTCATCCATAGATGTTTAAGTGCTGCACAAAGGGGATTAGCGTAATTAATTTTGCATTTGGAAATGGTAATACAGAGATACGCGGTGACTTGCCTGAAGTTAACCGGCGTGGGCAGAGGCGGTACCGAGTTAGGAGCCCCGGTGCTCCGTCTACTTTCTTCGCAAACGTAGTTTCAGAGTGCTTGATCTATCCATACAAAAAATCCAAGCGAGAATCTTCTAAATGTAGTGATTTGGTACTTAAGCAGTATGAGTCATGTTCTGGGATGCTGGCAGTGGTTTTTTGTGATATTTCCGTTTCACATTCAGCTTCGGGGGCTCAGCGGGGGCTTTTGGTCTGGTTGCCATATGAAGTTCATCAGGGGTGACAAGCGAAAGCAGCTTAATGTGCTTATGTTATTTCTGTCTATAGTAGAAATTTGTGATGGAGAATATTTCTGTTTTGCATAAAGTCACCAAAATAATGCATTGAGCTGTAAGCTAACTGGAGATGCCCAGGCCTATTCACAGCAGAATAGCCTGGATAGTGTTAGTTGTTGGATGTAATTATTTTGATTTCACTGGGGGCAGAGGCTAAAAACCACTTGTCAGACTTCTGAAATTGCACACTCTGGTAATTGTGATGCTGAAGTTAGCTACCTCTGTTCGGCCTTCCAAATACAGCTTTTTGTGTATTGGTTACTCAATTGTAAAATGAAAAAATTGAAAAATAAATCTTACAAAGTGCTGTGAGCATAAAAATGTTCAAGGCTATAAGATCCTCAGCCAAGATGGCTTGCAGAAAAAAAAACGTGTGTAACCTTATCCAGCTGCTACTCACCGTGGAGTCTTACCACTCTTCTCTCCTTGCTTTCTCAAAATTGGCTGTAGAGGCCGGGCGCTGAACGTGTTGGGCGTGTGTGCTGTAGGTACTACCAGAGGTCTTGGCCCAGCTTGTTTGCTTTTCTCTACCCCATCGCTGAGAGTGAATTACAAGAAACTTTTCAGGCAAGAAGATAGACATGTGGTCTGTCTCCCTTAAATTAATTCCTGCAACTTGCTCAGCTGAGCAAGTTCCTGATCCCAAAGGCTAGAGACCATTCCCTCCAAGGATTCAATTAGCCAACAATTACCTTGAGACCCCCCGAGCTTAGGACACATTTCTCCTTATGATTCCTTCTCTTGGGCACAACAAAAAGGCTCCCCAGGGAAGACCCAGGATTCTTCATGTTGTCTTCAAAGTAAAAGATTCTCAAGATTCCTCATAGCATACTCAGTCCTTCTAGTCAGTGCTTGATTCAGAGAAAGAACCGATATTTGTGGGCCTTAGAGGTATGTTAGATGGGAAGGCAACTGGTTGAAACTTGAAGGTCTGTTTGCTGAGTCAGTAAAAATATCTAATCTTTATTACTCTTATTTACAGTCTGCTTATATTAATTAGCTGGGATTCAGATTTGAATTAGATGTTTACATTTCTTCAGCGTTCCAAGAGAGAGGCTGAAACTATGCTGTTACCCATATTACCTTCTCCATTTTTAGCTCACGAGTGTCCCATATACTTGAGTAGCTTGACGTCATACTCAAGGAATTCAGTAAATGTGTCTTTGATCAGTCCCTGTGGTTCTTGTGATCTCTATAAATGTGTCTAGAAAGAGGTGACTATGGAAGAGAGTAAAAAGCCACTTAAGCCACAGACAGTATTGGCGTGAGGATGAGTGTATACAGCCAGTCTGAGCAAATGCAGATTGGAAGTCAGGCTGTAGTTTCTAATCATTAGCATTTCAGATGGAAAAACCTGTCACGATATCTATATTAAGCGCATGTCATGTCATGGCTGCTTTTCAGTGGTTACTGTATGGAGCAATTACTCACGCTATGGATTACACACTAAAATTCATATATGAATAAGAGCGAAAAACCCCACACCAAATGCTTTGGAGAGCTGAGGGCCCCTGAAAAGCAGGTCGGGACCTGCATTGAGTGCTGGGGTGATGTTCACCTCAGCAACCCTTGTTGACTTGTTTCTTCCGAATCCAATAATTTTAATTTATTCAGCCACCGCTGCATCAGCATGGTCCTGCTGCCAGATACATGACCGGCAGCCTCACGGGAACCACGCCTGACGAATTTTGATCCAGGAGTGGTTCAGAAGCCGTGAACTGGCCACCACTGGCTTCAGCTGCGCTGTATGGTGCAGGTGAGAATAATTCATCAGGTTTCTGAAATGATTTACCAGTCATGCTGTCTCACTTTCATGCTTGTAACAGATTTTGAAAATACTTCTCTATGGCACGATTTCCTCCCTGTAAAAGAGCAACATCAGCACTTTGCTATATTACGAGGCGTTTGGAGTATAAATTATAAGGGAACAGTTGCTAAGGCAAATGCTTCTGTTTTATTCTGAGGACAGGTCTGCTTCTAAGACCAGAAGCAGCTGAAGATAAAATGAAGATACTTTTAGCACTAGAAGAATAGAAAATTAGAAATAAGAAATAATGCATATTATTTTTGTGGATGCAATGGATGGAGAGAATGGTTTTGATAAAAATGAAGGCAAGTGGAAAAGTAAAAGGCAAATGGATTTAGTACACTAAATTGTTTAATGGCTCTATAAAAATGGCTGAAACTTCAAGTTGATGGTACCCCTGTAGGAGCAGGAAATTAAATTGTGCTTAACCATAGAAATAATGAAGAAGACTTGCTACTATGATTTTTGGATTAGTTTTAAAGAAAGCACTACATTAAGGGTAGCAAATTTTGTGCTTAGTATCTAAATGAGTGTTATTTTGCAACTGAGAAACTGGTAATAACTTGTGAAAGAATGTCATGAGAAGTAGCATCATCTTCCTCAAGAGAAAAATCTTTCTTAAAATCTTCACCAAGAGACAACAAGTCTTGCTAGCAGATCTCTTACCAGTACTCTACTACTATTTCTTCATTCAGAGCAAATGTCTCTTCTCTGGGAAGACTGAAATGTATTTTGATTTACATTTGCTCTGTGCCTGTTCTTTATTTTTTGCCATGACATCAGAAGTTCTGTTGTCATCAGTGAGCTGAGGCATTCACTGTGATAAAATCTGGAACTGCCATCACAGCTTTTTAGAGAACTGGATATTGTTGTTCTTACAGAAATTGTCACATATCAAACCTCAGCGCAGAGACTGCTTGTGCTATAGAACTTGAGTCCTACACTTGGAAACACACTCTTCTATTTCTTTCTTGAGTGTAATTAAACAGGGATGGCTTCTTCAGTTTTCACTCACTGAATCTGAATAGCCACCTTTCAGGAATGACTAGAGAGTATATACCAGAATGTATATGTTGGTGGGTTTTTCCATTTTATAAAAATGAAGACAATTTTTGACCTCCTAAAGAATATAGGTATGACATCTCTTTTTAACTGAGGTTAGGAAACTTCCTCGGTGTCACAGTAAGTCTGTAGCACTGCCAGGAGTTGCGCTTGGCCATACCTGCCGGACAGCCCTTCTTAAACAAATTTATTTGCTATACCATTGAAGCTGGCTGTCAGCAGCTGGCCAGGCATTGTCGTTTCCACTTCAACCAGATAGGAGAGGCACACGAGACAGGAGACTTAGTACCAAAATAGTCAGCGCAATCTTCCTGCAGCTCAGCTTTTCTATTTCTTAGACTTTTAGCAGCTTCTTCCAGACCGCTTATCAGGTCAGACAGTCTTTTTTAATTCTTTCTCAAAAAATAGTTGTATGGATTTGACACAGGCTTTTTCCTTTTCTAAAGAAAAACAATAAGAAAAAGTAGATTGAGAAGATGACTTTCTTGTCTAAGATTGTAAGTTATTAGAAATAGTATGATTTTTAAGAGAAAACTAATAAATTGAGACAATACAGTTATTTTTCACATTTTCTCATGAAGCAGCAGCTAAAACACTCCCAGTAAAAAATATTAACATTTTAAAATAATCAAATGTGCTTTCCAGTATGTACTTCTGTTGCTTGCTGTCTTCTAGCTATTAGCTGCGGCCAGTTAAAAACACAAGTCAGTTTATTTTTTTATTTCTCATAATTAGCATTTTCACATTCACTCTATGCACTACACTTTCATAGCTGTTTCGAGGTGATTTAAAAAAATATTTGTAGGTTATTGACTGATGCCGCTCTTTAGAAAATCTCTGGGCTTTTTGAGATGCTGGCAAAAAAGCTTAATTTGCCGCTGTCTCGGGAAGAAGGACTTCACTTACCCTTTCGTATATCTCTCCCCCCTGTATATCAAAAGCAGCTACACAGGGAAATACAGGGAAGGAAGGACCACCAAGAAAATCAGGCAGAGCGCAGATGGAATGTCCCGTGTTCCTTTCCCACGATTGCAGGAAACAAGATATAACAAGGAACAGGGAGGATGTCAGGGAGGTGGCCTATAATCCATGAAAATTTATAGCAAATCAGCGGGACAACTGGGGAGGCTCTCGGTGTGGGAAAATGACTGGAATTGCTGAAGTCACCAGAGAAGGACTCAGATACTACGGCTAAGTAGAACAGCCGTGAGCAGGTCGTGAATGTTAGAGGCATCAAAGAATTAAGGGTACAAAAATTATATCGATGTGATGGATTACCCAAAGGAAATTAAGTGCCCCGATGTTTTCCTTGTTGTTTTTAGAAAATAAAGATTTGCAGAAAAATACCTAACTGAGTAGAAATCTGACTTTTTTAAATTACAAGAGAAAATAAATGATGAAGCCCACTATTTCTCCTGGATGAGATCCAGGCAAGGCAAATTTTTGTAGTGATAATGTTCCTGTTGTGTAGGATTCTGAATGTCTTTACCCTATTTGTAATTAAAGTAGATCTGCACCTTGTAACATTCCAAAATTGTTAGGAAGGCATTTTGTAGTACAAGTTACATTTTAGCTGTTACTGTCTGCTTTGGTCCCTTTCAGAATGACTAAAAAAAGCCATGTGTCTTCCAATTAGTTACCCTATACCAAACAGATCTTTTTGCTTCAAAAGAAAAAATTGAGTGTCTCAATTTTTTGTACACTTGTGTGTTTATCATATAAATGATAACTCCAATGCAAAATGCATATAATTCTTCATGCCATTATATTATTTCTTGTTTCACCGTCTGTTACCTCCTTTGCTATAAAAGTGCGGTCTATTTGTAATACATTTTGGATTTATTTATTTTTTTCAGATTGAGTGATTCAAAGATACTACGTGAGGGAGAAGCAATTTATGTGATGTGGCCACATTCTTAAGCTGTAACAATGATAAATTAGTAACATTGCTTTAGGATTTTGCAGTCATTTTGCTTTTGATATGATTTGAAGAACTGTATTGCTTAAACTTGTTTTGTTCTTCACATACCATAGAAATTTAATCATATGGTTCTGTACAGATTCTTGACTGAATTATGACTAGATTTGTTCCTTAGTCTGGTTTGCTGGAATATATTAATGTATAGATATCAAATATAATTTATTTCCTTGGCAGTGCTGTACATTTGTATTTGATTTATATTTACAAAGCCAAAATCTTATAATAAATAATAGAACCAAACTACTTGCATAGCTTTCTTTTTGATCTTTTTTCTTATCTGCATAAACATTACTGCAAGCTCCCGGGCTGATACCTGTGGTAAATGGATGTTTGACGTCTTGTATTTCTCTGCCATCTTATCTGCCTGTTTATCCAGCCCCGTAGTCCAGCGTCTCTTCCAGAACATGCTTATTCATAAAAGCACTTGACTGTTGTCAGGACTGAGGCTGGAGGGCTGTAGGCAGAGATGAGATGCGAAACTTCAAACACGTATCTTTAAGATGTTCATCTACCTGATTTGCTGCTCTACTGAAAAGAGTGTTTATTCATCTTGGTTATTTTGAAATGAGTTTCTTGATTTTTAGGAGAGAGAATATAATTGGAGCTGAGAATTGAACTGAAACTCTGCTTTTCTTAAAATCAAATTATTTAGAATTCATGCCAGAACAGTTGATTTAGGTATTTTTTTCCATATGCAGCCTTTTAAAATAATTTCTGTAATCCCTAGGATACAGCTCTGGTGCAGGATTATATCAGATGGTGGAGTAAGGGGAGAACAGGAGGAGAGATGGAGCTTGCTGATTTGTCTTTGCTATTTGCAGACTTTGGGTAAACCCTTTAACCTTTCCAAGCCTCAACTCCCCCCGCCTTAGATGGAGGGCAGGGGTTTGAAGTTCTTCAGGAGATCTAACAAAAAATCCAACTTCTTTAGGGTGCTAGGAGCTACACTAGAGAAAATTAGTGACTCAGTTATCTAGTCTGAGCATCTTTTCTTGAAGGGTTATTTATGAGTTTTGGAAATGAAATATTTTTCTACTTTTTAGATAATGCTGAGTAACTTAGACTAGCTCTGCATCCTACAGCAAGTCCAGTACTGAGTCTATTGGCCAAATACGTCCATTTATGGTTTGAACTGTGGGATTTTGCAGTGGAATCGCCTTGGGAACATGAGCTGCCTGATATACCAGTGGAGAATAACGTTTTCTTTTGGAATTAGCCTGAGTCATCCTATAGAATAGTTCATCAGTCAGTCTCTACCTGTGTGCAGCTCCTGTTACCACCTCCATCACCATGCTGACGTTTGAGGACAGTCGTGCCGCGCTGTCTCCAAGGAAAGCATTTTGCACTCCCCCTCTTGTGGGGACCAGCTGGAGGAGCCCTCTCCATCTTATGCCCTGTCTTGGGGAGGCCTCTCCTTCGCCTTGCGAATAAGAGCCTTTCTGTTCGTCTTTGTGCTCTTGGGTGGTGGTGGTGGTGGGCATCTCACACCCGTCTCCTTCCCTCTCAGACTGGTTTGGACATGCCAGCTTTTGTCTTGGTGTAATTCAAAACCATCATATGCTATTTCCACTGCTTTCTTACAGTGCCATCGTGAGAATTGTCACCTTTTGCATTTAAAATGTTATGAATGAAAGCCATTTACATTTTTGCCTTTAACAAAGTATTTGAAGTATTGAAGAGTTGATAAGAGTTTAAAAAAATGAGTGATGTCAGTTTTCAACAGAGCTGAAGGTCACTGGAGGCATAATGTATTAAGAAAATGTAGTACATAATTTCCCTTCTCCCGACTCTTTCATGAAAATTGAAATGTTTTTTATGAATATCTGTTTTTATAAGAATTTTCCTTTCTTTGCTCAGTAAAAATAAAATTAAAAAACACTGTAATTTTAATCCTTACTTAGGGATGAGGAAAAATGAAATTCCAGGTACAAACCAGTGGGCAATATCACAGCAATGAATATATTTTCACTGGAGGTTTCTATAGAGAGTTAGTTTCCCTTGCCTAGTATGATCTCAAGCTTTTGCATTTAGCGGATAAGCGAGGCACACAGGCACCGGGTTTCTAACCTCAGGGACCATGCAGCTCTCTAGGATTTGAGAGTTTGAATCATGTTAGAATAAGTATTTAATTATTCATGCACATGGCAGCACTCCAGCAGGGCAGCTGAGCACTCCCCAGCCTGGGCTGTCTATGAGCAGGTCCAGTGTTGGTGGGGAACATCTCCTTGCCATGGAGGGTGCTGCTGAGGGTTCTCTGAATCCCAGGTAAACCATGTTGTAGGCAGGTGCCCCGGTGAATCACACCTCTATAACCCACATATCGAAAGGTCCTACCTTCACTCAGGTAAACGATGGCAAGTACTCAGTCAGAGGCTACAAATATTTGGTTTGAGTTGTACATCTGTTGATTATCCTCCAGTGGTCCATAAACATTTGTACAGAACCTAGGTGCACATTCACAATTGTTAATCGCTTTGTGTTGGATATTTGGCAATATAGTAATACAGTTTTTGAAATTAAAATGACTTGGCCTTGTTAAAAAAAAAAAATAAAATCTCAGGATGTTTAGCAGCATTGGCACATACCTACATACTCCTGAAATGTGGCCCCAGCTCCCACTGTGCTGGGATCCACATCAAGTAGTGGACAGCCGTCAGAACTTCACCTACCTCTGACACGAATGTTTTAATGAGTCTTTAAAATATGCTCTGTCCTCACCGAAGACAGATCTTGATTGCAAAACATTACCTTGTTAACAGACTTCTGCTATTCTGTCATGTTTTTAATGGAGGGCAGATAATGTTTGTCCAAATCCACCACCTGTAAAAAAAATCTGTCCTGGTGGTGTGTTTAGCTCGGCATTGCTTATGCAGAATATTTGTGTGCAAACACGGCAGATACTGTTTTTCAATGGTTTGTTATTGTGCAGTACTTCAAAGGATTCCCTTGTATCGTTTCATGTATCACTTAGTCATAAAAACCCCTCTTTGAATATACATTGTGGGAGCCTCAGAAGAGCATTAATTGTATTCTGCTGCAGTGGTAGCCAGAAGGTCAGGGTCTAAAATTAATGTATTTCTGAGTAATCCCAATTTTGTATCAAGGTTGATTTTTCATGTTTACCCCTCAAAGTATCGTGCTAATTTATGGCTAATATATTACATATTTTTCCTGTGAAAACAGTGAGGGCTGTTCCCTCCTCCTCACAGATACAGGCACGCTGTCTGAACATTGCTACATTAGAAATAATTAAATGTTTTGGTAGATTCTTGGATTCATTTCAAATGTGTGCAGAAACTCTATAGGAAAAACTTTCTTTTGAAAGGAATCTACTAGAGCTTTTTAGGTGAGATTCATTAACTTTTACTGATATTATCAATATATGCATCTGAAAGCATTTAGAAAGAATATTTAAGTCATTTATTTCTTTAAGGACGACACTGTGTATTAGCCGAATTCCAATACGTTTTTATTCCTCTTTGGAGAACAGTTGAGTACAATTATCTTTGGATTAATCAGTTTTTGAAGTCTTTTCCAATGATATGTATAGAGAGGATTAAGAGAGAGATTACCAAAGCATTAAGATTTTTTCTGGGTTTTTTTTTGTTTTGTTTTTTTTTTTAGAGAAGGAATCCTTGCCTTAAGTCAATTACAAAATTATTTCCGTGCAAGAAACTGTCGAACAAACTAAAAAAACCCCTCTAAAATCACCTATAGCAGGGGCTTTGTGTCCTGGGGCTTGAGAGAGAGATGTGCAAGCAGTGAGGTCCTATTTTGGTTGTGCACCTTCTTTTCTAACTCTTTCTTTCCTTGTTGCGTGGTAAGGCAGGGTTGTCTTTTTCCTTTCCCATTACAAATGTTGAAGTTCCTTTTCTCCGGCTTTTCTTCTGTTAGATGAGCAGCAATAAAGGAGAGGAATAACATCCCTTCTCACATCCTCTGCTACCATTTTTCACTGGGGAATAGTTTTGTTTTTCTTGTGCTCATTTTTCATGGGTATTAACTTGCTCCATAGCGTTCTCTAGTTTGACCTTTATTTTATGTTTTGCTTTGGATTTCGTCAGAGTGATGATACAATTTAAATGCAGTTCTGTAAGGTTATTTTAATTGAATGCTTGAGTAATCTCTGTGCCTCTGTAATGAATGAAATTAACTTGATCTGGAGCTTGGAAAGACTGTCCTAGGTATGATTTCATAATTTAAAAAAAATAATTCAATGAATATAATGTTCTATTGAACAGATCTCCGATCACAGTTCATTTGCTTTTGGCTTTAGGGAACCTAAGCGCAGCTGCACCCTGAATTCCTGCTGCTGAAAAGTTTCTTCCAAGCATACTGTTAGATCAAAAAATGGCATGTGACATCGTTCCAGCCCTGGGAATCACAAGCTAACCTTCTTCTATAGGAATCTGCTTTTGAGTCATGATTGCTTCTTTTTCTTGCTTGCCTACAGTAGTCCTGGTTTAGTGCTGGACTGTATCGCATCAGACAGGCCTACATGGATATTGTTAAGTAGCTCTGTAATAATATCTCCATTACTTTCAGGCCTTCAGGGTTTCTTGTCTGTGTTGTATTTTCCTTTTCCTCATTTCAGATTTGTTGGAGAGGCTGAAGACTAAAGGGTTGAGAATGGCTTAGACCATGCTCTAGGTTGGGAATATTTACACTGAGTTAGTAGCACAGGGTATGGGTGTGATCCGTTCACCACCGCTCTCCTTGTTCTTGTGGTACATCCATACTAATGCGTGTCACCGTGTGGAGCCTGTTCAGTGGTACTGTTCTCAGTTTGTCTTTATTTTATTTGCTTAATGGAAAGAAGTTCTGCTTATCTAAGCCATTTTTGCTAACATGCTTGCAACCACAGTTGTGTGTGAGAAGAAACAAGCTTGCCATTTGCATTATACTTCCAAAGTGGCAAAAGTTTCTATTACAGATCAGTTTTTATTATAGCTGTCCAAGAGTCATACTCTTCTTATATCAGGGAAATACCACCTGCTAAATGACACAGCGTACTCAAGCAAAAACTATGTATATGCGAGTCCTAAAACCCATAAAGGCAGAAACAAAGAACAATCTGTCATTTGAGACATCAGCCAAGATGAATTTTTTTTAAAGGTCCATTGGACTTTGTTTTGAGATGTAGCTGATTGTCAGAGCAAGCCTTAGCCCTTGTCTATAATTCATCGCTTGTGACAAGTGGAAGAGAAGAGGCACTGCTTTAGGTGAGGTTTGCCCATGGGTCTAGCCAAAAACTAGATATAGCCAGCCAAGACGGTTAGCAAAAGGCAATATTTGAGCTGGGTCATAAACCCTGAAAAGGCAGTCATAAATCATAATTAAGGTTTTCGTTTCCTCAGTGGTGTAACTCCTCAGAGATGGAGACTGCAACTGTTTACCAAAGCCCATTTTTTTGTCTTCAGAAAAGTGTTTAGGAAACCTGAACTGGGGTTATTAAGCATATCTGTGGGAGACAAAAGAGGGAATTGTTGGTCTCCAAGCAGCAAGTGGCATTGACAGGCTGACTGGTGTGGTCAGAAAGGATATTTAATTTCAAAGGATAAACTACAGGATTCATTTTTTTTCTGTTTTATCTGAAGTTAAGCTTATCTGGTTTATGCCTTATCTAATTTAACTTATAAGAATTGTAAATTCAGCTATGTTAAGCAAACAATTTGTTTTGTTTTAATTCCATTTTCTCTTTGTTTTAATAAGTCTTGGTTTTGTTAGGATTACTGTTGTGTGGGTAATTTCACACAGATGCCTTCAAAGAGCAAAAAAAAAATAATCCATAACTCTTGAAGAGAATAGCTGAAGGGAAAAAAAAAAGAACTCTGGAACTCCTTTTCATTCCTCTGTGGTCCTACTGGAGGGGTTTGGATTAAAGTGTTGTATCAGGAAGTCATCTTCGTGCAGTTGGCAACCATAAGAGAGAGCCCGAAAACTGAAGAAGAGATGAAGAGTTAATGGTTTCAGCCTATAAAACTTAAATTTTAAAATTTTCAAAGTCCTGTAAAGAGTGGGAGTACTAAACAGTATAGAGAGGAGTAACAGGTCTTGTTTGTGAGATTACAGAGAGTGGGATGGGGGTATATTCTCTTTGTTTTGGAAATGAAATAGTAAAAAAAGTTAGTTTTGAGATAAATAGTGATATGAACTAAGAGGAGAAATTATCAGGTGGTGTTATTTTCTCCTTCTTTTCCAGCTTCACAGAAAAAGATCAAGAAATCGGTTATTTAAGTGTAGCTTGTAATTTTATAAGGTATAAATAGTGTTTTCAGATAGCGTGCATTTAGGCTATAGAATTCACTGTGGAGGTCATATAGTTAAATATAGTGGTTCAATTTTCAGAAAGAGCTTGATGATATAAAGGCTAATAACAGTGGCAGCAAAGCATGCTTAGAGAAGGGTAATCAAATCTCATGATTTAAGACATAAGCGCATTACCTCTGAGCATCTGGAAAGACCTCGTTCCTCTCTGTCACCTGCAAAGCCTTCTGCAATTAGTAAGGTTCATTGTCGATATTTGTAGCATCTCATTTTTTTGAAGCATTGCTCCTAGCAATCGTTAGGGATAGGATACAGTCTTCGGTATGTCATCGCGCCATATCAAACGCACAGAACGTTGCCCTGCTTTTCTGTGCCGTGGTGTTGAATGACACCAGCATGGTCTGAAACAAAAGAACCCGGTGATGTGGTGGTGCTGCTAACGGCAAAAGCACAAAATTGCCTGATCCGCCATCAAATAGAAGTGAATGTGAATGGTTTTTATGTGTTACATTGGGATTTAATTCAACTCTTTTGAAAATCAGTTGTTACAGTTCATGCAAAAGCCTCTGCATTTATAAGCAGCAGTAAGATAAGAACTGAGTGCGTGGAAGTAGGCAATTTCTTTTGAAATAAAAAATGGAATGTATTTTATATCTGATGTTTTGCTTTAATTTTTTATTTCTGAAGTTTGCTTTAAATAGCAACTGCTGAAGTTAAATTTTTTATTTAAAATGCAATATGAGTAGCATATACAGAGTTGAATCATAGGTGAGTTCCTCCTTTGTGAGTAAAACCTATAGGAAGGAATTCAGATACTGTTTCTTTTTATTTAGCTCATGAGGAAAGAGTAACATGTTGTAACAGGTAGAAGAGCATGCTGTTAACCCTTAATAAATCACAGAAAGAGATAAAGACAGCTTCTGAGGCTGAAGGTTTGAATTACAGTGTCAGATGGATCCGAAACGCTTTGAGCTGCTTTTCCAGCACCCTCTCTGAAGAGGAGTCCTTGCAGGGCCCGGGGCAGCGCCTGTGAGCAGGGTGACTCCTCGGTGGGCTGCTCGCTGGCCCACGGGATGTGGTTCCACACGCAGCTTCTCCGGGAGGGCAGGTTGTACCCATGGGTTCCACATTTTTCCTACTTATTTTACATTCCAGTGTATAACTTTCCGTGAACTCCATAAAAGTCAAGGTCAAATTGAAGGAACGCTTGTGAAGAAAAGGAGGCGTTTAAATTAAATTGTTGAAGACAGAAACATCAGTTTTGACAATTTCCACTACTTACATGTTTGCAGATTCTTTTTATTGCACTTCTTAAATTGTTTGGAGGTGGTCACAGGCAGTGCATATGGAAATCAAACTCGGACTAACCAAATTGATTAGCCGCATGCTACTAAAGTCAGGAGGGCGATATGATGGTTCCGCTGGTGATATGGTATAGAGGCCATAAAGTTATAGAAAGGGATGAAAAATGTGTACTTTAAATGAAGGTACTACGGAACTGAAATAAAAAGCCTTGTGACCTAGGAGTCAACATTAATGAAAGTCAGCCCCCTAAAGTAAAGGTACTCATTTTCTTACTTAGCTCAGTTTCTACTCAATCAAGGTATTGTTGTAAAACACTGAAGAAAATTCTATGGTTATGCTTTTGCGGTATCGTTTTGTCTGTCTAGATAGCTACATTTATAAAAATTACACTTGTAAGAAAAATGAAAAAATGTCTTACACTGCAACTTTTTCTTAATTAAAAACTCAATCTGACAAGAAAAAATTAATTCAAAATATACATTATTCACACTGAAAATTAGAATATATATCAGACATTGCCATTAATCAGCTATTTTACTAGAATTGCAAGGATATTGCTAGCGTTATAATTGAAATTTCTCTATTTATTTTTGTAGTTTTGGAGTTATTTAAGTGCAGTTATTTAAGCCGTAATGAAAAACACAACTGCATTTTTTTACTTTAAACAGATTGGGTAAATAAGATATCTTCAGTTATTCAAAGATGTCCATATGGAAACTGAAAACATATCGATGAAATTTTTCATCCAAAAAAAGCAAAGTAGCAGAAAAATCAGTAATGTGGTGGCTACAGCCCTTAGCTGAGATGTAAGAAATTCACTTTCAAGCAGGACTTTAAACTAGGTAAGTGTAGGCACTGGTTAAAAAAAGGTGGTTTGAGTGTGTGTGATTGAAGTCCAGCCACATGAACTAGTCATCCTAATCTCACTTTATCTTCCGTGGAGAGAAATGGTTAATTTTCGGGCTTAATTCATCTGACCTATTTGCAATGTCTGCTTCACAACAAGATGAATTGTTGCCCTGAGTAGATCATGTCAAGTGTGAAGGGAGCATCGAGTGATTAGCTCAGAAATAGATGTCTGCATTTAATCCGGTTTGTCCAAGCTCTCTCTCGTGCTGGAGGTTACATTAACTTGCTATAGGACCCTGGCTCTATAGCTGAAGCTTCCACAGTGTTCACCTATGGTGCCCGAAACTCCAGATGAGGTGGAGGGATCAAAGATAAATTCCCACATACATCTCAGAACCAGTGAATTTCCACAAACCATTTTGGTACCAATCAAACAACATTTTTTGAAGGTGAGAGCTTTATTAAAAAAATTTTTGGCTCAATGTTAATTTCTACTCTAGTGTGGCTATCTACTTCACTGAAAGGCTCATAAAACAGTTGGACTAGAAGGAGTACACAAGCATTCAGCAGCCTGGCCAAAAGCAGAATAAACATTTCTTGATTTGGGAAGCTAAAGTTTCAGATGTCCTCCTCTGAGCGACCACGCTATGGAAAGAATATCAGTTTGTTTGTCAGTGTTATTTCCTGTTCTCGAGTTGCTTAATATGCTCTTGGTTTGCAACACCGCACACAGGGGAAAGAATTCTTGGTCTAGTGGCTCTACTCTTTCTTTACACCAGAAACCTGCTGTTTTCAGAAAACAAAAACCCCAACAAACATGCAGTTAGGGATTGAAAACGCCTAGCTGAACGTTTCAGGAGGTTGATGCAAAAAATGGGTTTTGTCTTTAAAGAAGGTTTGCATGCATCCTTGTTTCCGGGCTCCAGCTAGCAGGAGACACTGCTGTGCAAAAGGGGGTTGTAATAAAGCTTATGCTTTTTCCTTTGGAAACCAGATTTTCAGCCTTCCCAGCACATTTTGGGGGTAAATAGCTGCTTTCTTCTCTGAACAGGTTAGGTAACTTTTGTTGGCCACATTTTTTTCCCAAGTAATTATACTTTAGGGGCCCCGTTTTACAACTTCTGCCTTGCATTGTTTTTATAGAGCAACTGGCAGCGCTGCTGAATGGGATTTCTTGGTGCTTTCCATTCTCTGTTTTCTCCTCAAATGCTTACACTTTTGTTAAATGCTGCCTGTTGGGCTGTTACCTACCATAGACAAACATTATGTGTTGTCATGTGTTGGACTTTTTGCCTAATACTGAAAATTTTTTTTCTGTGTGGAAAGTGAAAGAAAGTAAGAAAATACTGTAGTTGGTTAACCTGTATGAAATAGTTGAAAGACTATTTGTAATGTGATTATTAAGTATGTTCAACCAGGAAGCATAGAGAAGGGGAAGAGAAATACAAGTGCAAATGTAACTGCTTTTTTTTTTTTTTTTTTTTTGTCATCCTCTTGTGGTATTATGTAGATCCCCAGCCAGATGGCTACTGGCTATAAGCTGTGTGTGGATTCACAGGATTTTAACTCCTCTGTTGGTTTCCCATCTGTCATAAACTCAGAAGCTGCAACCCGGAGACTGACGTGAATGTCAGTGTCTTCTGTAGCACACCGAAACAGTTATGCACGAAGGCTGCAGAAAGAGCAGGAACCCTGATGAAGACAGGACAGTGTCTGGTTTAACAGCCATGCTGCTAGACTGGGCAGTAAAATTTCTTGTTGTCAGTTTAAATTAGTTCCTGAGAGGGGATCTCGTCAATACTTACAAATATCTAAAGGGCAGGTGCGAAGATGATGGGGCCAGACTCTTTTCAGTGGTGCCCAGTGACAGGACCAGGGGCAACGGGCACAAACTGGAACACAGGAAGTTCCATCTCCACACAAGGAAAAACTTCTTCACTCTGAAGGTGACCAAGCACTGGAACAGGCTGCCCAGAGAGGTTGTGGAGTCTCCTTCTCTGGAGATATTCAAAACCCGCCTGGACACGATCCTGTGCAACCTGCTTTGGGTGATCCTGCTTTAGCAGGGGGTTGGACTAGATGATCTTCAGAGGTACCTTCCAACCCATACCAATCTGGGATTTTTATGATTCTGTCCTTTGAACCACGGGTGACCACTGTGGTGACAGCAGCCTCAGACAAACACTGCCCAAGAAGTCTCCCCAAAAGGAGTTTTTTTCTGTTGTTGGAGCTCAGAGAAGATTGTAAACTCACAATTGGTTTTGGTAGGAAACCTCATGTCATAAAATAAAATAGCAGACTGTCTTCAACAGAAAGAAGGTGCTAAAAGTCAGAATCTCTCAGCACTGGAATAACAGATGTGAAATGGCTAAAAACAATAGTATGGTCTGGCTTCACTTTAAAATGACCAAATCAGGATTCCCTATGTTTTTCCTTAAGCATATGTCATCACTTGGACAGACACATTCAGCTTCTGTTAATGGAGGTGAAAAAAAGTGAAAAACGTCTCAGACTTCACGGTATATGGTAGAATAAGGTGTTTGTCACTTTGACTGTGGGCACCCACTGGGGCTTTGGCATCACTGAAACAAAGAAACCTTGCTCCTCAAAGTAAAAGAAGTTCCCATATGTCATGTCATACTCACAAAAGCAAAATGAAAAATTAAATTAAACCTTTATGAAACAGGCATGAACAAGTGAAATAGAAATAGAGGCTGAGCACAGTCTAAACTATTTCAGAATTAATTTTAGCAGGTAAGTGTATCAAAAAGAAATATGTACATAAGCATGTAAGGAAATCACTACTGTTATGAAGTCTTCCCAAATTTAGACTTAGTTTTCTTAGTTAATGGATTTGACTGATGTGAGAATAAAAGTTAAACCCCTGCGAGAAAATAACCACTTGCTTAAGGAGCAGCTGTCTGAAATTAAGTAATCTGGTAATCCAGCTTCAAAAAAATCTCTCATGAACAAATTAACCTCTCCAGTTCCACTTTGACTTTGGTTCTGTAGGGCAGGAGGCAGCTTAAGAGGGTGATGAAGTGTTAGACTCTGCTTCAGATGGTTTCTAGTACTTGGCAAAGTAGCCCGGAGTTAAACGTCTCATTTGGCATCAGGCATCACAACTGGAGTTGTTCCGGGCAGGTGCCTCGGGAGCACAGTGGACTCCACGTCTTCTGCCTAGGTTGAAAGAAGACCACATGACAAAATAAGATATTGATTGGAAAGACTGCCAGAACTCTAGCATTTTATTTCCTCTGTTTCCTGCAGAATATCATATTGCAAATACAAGCTTCAAGTCAACAGGCTTGCCCTTTGTTATAACACCAAAATGTTATGATACTCTTGCAGTTCATGTTCTTTGGGTTAGGCAGAAAAGATTTTTGCAGTAATCACAGTATGAAACTGTACTTTGTGAATGGCATTTTCTGAAATTTATGTTAGGTTGGTGGTAGGATTAGTTAATCTTGCTGGGCTTTAACTTCTGTAGGTAGCCACAGGGGTGGCATGTTACTCAGTCATGTCCTGCACTTGCATGAATTGCCCTCACTGCGTAGGGCTAAGTCTCTGTGTCAGAGCTCTGGCTCATTCATCTGCATTCAGGTCAGAGGAGTAAAATTAAAAAAACAGCCAAATGTTGGCGGTAGAATAACTGAAATAATCTCAAAAATTAAATCCTACTTCTGCTGACAAAACTGTTAATCCTGTGTTTCTGTGTCTGAAGAAAATGGCTGAGAAGAGAACAGTGTGGTCCTGTTGTCTTTAATATACCTCAGCCCTAGATAACGACACAACAGGAAGAGCTCTTGAGTGTTCAGGAAGTAATTTCCTCCCTAAAGGGCCTTTGTAATCTGCCCCGTGTCATCACCGTCATCATCAGCACTTGAAGAAACAGGCACTTGCCAGAGGAGAGGCAGAACATAATTTTGCAAGTGAGAAGTATCATAGTCTCGCAGAGGTGCAGAAAGCTCTTTTGTCTCTCTCACCTGTAGCTCTAGCATATGCCATGGACACGTGTATGAATGTAATAGTGACCACTGGTCAAAGGAGTAAGTTTCCCATAGAAGTAATACAGAGGCAGATATAAAATACAAGAATCATGCTGATGTGAAGTGTATTTTCAGTATCAAAAAAGTGTCTAATTCAGTTCACCCGCAACTGATCCTGGAAAAAACGTGAGAATTCTCTACATTAAAAAATACAGACATATTGTAAGTCGGCTTCAGGTAAGAGAACATGAGAATTAAGAGTTGGAAGCATCTGAAAGTCATAGCTAATAGAAAACGTATCAAAAGAGATTGCACTAGAGCTCACACCAACATCTTTGAAAGATACAGCTCAACAAATTTGAGACTGCAATCCCAGATAGCACGTCTGGGATTGGGAAAATTCTATGCCAGAAAAGCCCATTTGCCAACCTCCCCCATCAGTGACACCAAGAGCTAGTTAGAAAATGAAGTGATACATTCCTCCTATCCTTGCTCCTGTCTCTTTTAAACAACTTATAGGAAGGAAATGCAAATGTGCAATGTCAGGGCAAAGCTCTCGTGATGTCAGCTGTTACCAGGTTTGCTGAGAAACTGGTGTTATCTGAAGTAATGGAAACATGTTTTCATCACCTGACCGGTTTCTTTGGAGATCTTTATTTCTTTGAATAATTTTTTGGCTTTTAAAGTTTCTCTTTATTAAGTTTGTGAGTTTGAAACTTACTTTTTATCATTTTTCCACTTTTCATTTATCCACTTTTGCAGCAAAGATAAAAAGAAAAGGGTCATAGAATCATCTAGGTTGGAAAAGACCTTTAAGATCATCAAGTCCAACCACTAACCTAACCTTGCCATCCCACCACTAAACCATGTCCTTAAGCACCTCATCTATCCTTCTTTTAAATACCTCCAGGGACGGGGACTCAACCACCTCCCTGGGCAGCCCATTCCAGAGCCTGACAACCCTTTCTGTGAAGAAGTTTTTCCTAATGTCTAACCTAAACCTGCCCTGGCGCAACTTTAGACCATTCCCCCTGGTCCTATCGCTTGTTACCAGGGAGAAGAGGCCGACCCCCACCTCGCTACAACCTCCTTTCAGGTAGTTGTAGAGGGCGATAAGGTCTCCCCTCAACTGTTTTCCACTTAAGGATTTGTTTAGTTATGAATCCAGTTGTTTATCACTGTACATTGGTTTTCATGAAAACTGATGTTCTCACATGTCTGTAAATTGTCTTCTGGGCAAGCTTTGCCCTTCTCCAGACATGAACATTTTGGGGAGAGAGCTGAGGGCAATCTGAAGGAAAAACCTGCAAACAAAATAAATTACCTGCTTTTGAGGTATAAAAAAAAATAAATTGAAATGTCAATGGGGAAAAAAATCAAAATGGACCTTTGAAATGGATAGGGATTAAGGCTTCACTAAGGAGTGATGATAGACTTGGTTTGGGGCAGGATGACAGAAAAGCTTTACTGGAATGCATGTAATTCGTGAGTTTGAGTGCTGCCTGTGAAGGAGGGAGCATACGCTCCCAATATACTTCAGAGTGTACTTTTAGGACAGGTGTCTATGCCCAACCTTGGAAATATACTCTCTAAAAAACAGAGAGAAGAAAACCAAGTGAGGTGAGGACTTGGGGAAAGGCTTCCAGTTCTACAATATATTATTCTTTCTATTGCTCTTGTTTTGATGAACTGTCCCACAGCTGGGGGAGCGTCATGTGAAAATTTCAGGTCCGTTATTACTGACATTCACCTTGAGTTTCAGAAGCAGGATCTAAAGCTCAGATTTTACAATTTGATCCTCTCCCTGCCTTAAAGTTTCTTTTGATTAATGCTCTAAAAGCCTGTAAGCTTTGGCAGTGTTTATCTTTGCCTCGTCTCACCTGCATTACAGATCAATGTATTTTAACTCCGTAAGTTCTGATCATATTTCTGAAGGTTTCCAAGAGAGAGCCCAGACATCTGGGGCTTGAAGGAGCTTTGGTTTGGAAACCTTAGTTGGTTCAGAATTGTGCTTGTTTTCTTTATATAGTATCAGCTTTTCCTGAGATGACTGTTCACAAGAGAAAGTCTCCTCTGGGCTAATGCTGCCCATGGCCTGACTTCTGGAGGAAAGTGGTCATGCCTGCATAACACACTGACTTTCAAATAATTCAATATCTGAGCAGTTTTAGAAGTTGTGTAGTTGTGCTTTTATTTATAGAGAGGGAGAGGCCAAAGAGAATAGCTTTAAAAGAAACAAGTTCAGGCAGTCTTCATTTTTGTTAAGGAGCAACAAAAATTGATTCATCTGCCTTTTGTCAATAAAATTGCAGCCTGGTGGAGGAAAAGTTTTTACAAACATCTAAGGTTTAAGTCCTGTTGCTAGCAGCAGAATCATAATTTGTACTTTAAAGATACTGCCAGTTGTGTGTAGTTCAGAGAACGCGAAGAAAACCATCAATTTGGAATCTCACGTTGCTCTGCAAAAAGTCAACTTCAACTCCTTATTTAACCATATAGTTTACATAATCTGCAATGAATTAACTTTTTTTTTTTTTCCTGTGATTTAGCTCTTTTCTGTACATTCCTAATTCTTTGACCTGGAAAATGTATCTCTTTTTCTTATTGTTTAGTGTGAAACTGACTTTATGCAGAATTACATTTCCTGATAATTTACCATGAAAAATCATTTCTTTATTTATGTCATAATACCTTATTTATTATACCTACTGACAGAGAAATGTATTGCATCAGTTTAGTTCAGGCTTACAGAATAACCAAGCTCCTAGGATTTCAGAACAGAAAGGAAGATGATGATCAAAAGCTTGCTTTTGGAGAACGAGATACTCGTCTCATTTACATTTCTTAGCATTTTCTGAGATGTCTTCCACCTCTCACTTTTATTAGAGAGATTTGCAGAATCAAAGTGGCATCTATTTATCATCCAAACTGAAATTCCAGCCTTTACTGTCTGCCTTCTTCGGCCATGGTTTTCCCTCTTTTATGACCAAGTGAGCGTTGGAGCCTGTCAGGATGCATAGTTGCATTAATCATCTCTGCTCGCTACAGCCAAGCAAGTGGACAGGAAGCATCTATTTACTAAGGGCTTGTCTACATGAGGAAATAGCTCAGAGTGCTCACTAGGCGTTAACTCCTTCCATGGATTCTCCTTGAGCATCTTTCTGTGGTTTAGCTTTGGGCTGCTTTGGAAAATACGGAATTTGGTGGTGGGTGTAGTTAAACTACAGAGAGCCCATATTAGCGTGCAGCATGGGTTCAGAACATGATCCTGTCTCCACGTGTCACTTAATCTTCTGTAACTGACCCTCTTCATGCTCTTAGTCTGTGGCAAATGGAAGGTAAAACGGGTTAGTTCAAGCCTCTTATATCAAGGCATGTGTGTGTAACTTGCTTGTGTGTCCATGCGTCTGTGTGTTCCTACAGGGGAGGCAGAGCATCGCTGATAGTAATTTGAGTGCTAGTACTATTTTTGATAACTCCCCAAGTAAACAAATCTGATGAGAACTCATAGTTTAGTCATGATAAGGGACAAGAAGTGCGTAGGATGATCTTCTGCACCTCATATGAGCCATCTATTATTTAGTGATGTTGAATTTAGTCACGTTGGACCATCTTTTATTAAGAAAATTTCTTCGAACAAAGGTGAGTAGTCTTCTGGAGATGAACAGCTTAAAGGCTGTTTAATGCTAGTGTATCATCATCCTGGAAATAAGGGGCTTTGTTACTATGGCAGCTAAAGCTCATCTTCATGAGAAACTTGCATCACTTTACAAGAACTGTATGTTTTAAAGCAATTTATACTAGTGCAATCTCCATTGTGGAAACTCTTTATTTAGTTTAGCTTAATTTCATTAACTACACCCTAGCCAAACCACAATAAATTGTTTTTAATTGAAACTGCATTCATTCATAAGTTTGCTAAATGCATTAACAGTGTATGCGTATTAGAATAGAATAGAATAGAATAGAATAGAATAGAATAGAATAGAATAGAATAGATTTCAGTCAGAGTTGGCCTACAATGATCATCTAGTCCAACTGCCTGACCACTTGAGGGCTGACCAAAAGTTCAGGCACATTATTAACGGCATTGTCCAAATGCCTCTGAAACCCTGACAGGCCTGGGGCATCGACCACCTCTCTAGGAAGCCTGTTCCAGTGTTTGACCACCTTCTCGGTAAAGAAATGCTTCCTCATGTCCTGTCTAAACCTCCCCTGGTGCAGCTTTGACCCATTATTTTCTCATGTAAACAAAACCTCATGTGGTTCTTGATGTTCCTATGTAACTGTTAATTTTGTTTCTAGCTATAAAGAAATAAATATTCTCCGTGTATTTAATACCTATTAAAAGTTGAAATATTAAGGAAAATACTGCTTATTTTAAAAGATTAATGTGGAAGCTGTACACGTGAAAAATTGTATTAAGACAAATCTTTAGCAGAAAATATATTATGTACTTCTGCTTACCTAGGCACATTACCTGAGTAAAACAGGATAACCATTACAAAAAAAAATAGCAGTCCACTGAAAGAAGTTGGTGGAGCTACATTGCTAGTAACAGATGTGGCTCTTTGATCTCAGCCCTTCTGACTATATTATTTTCTTTGGCAGCTCTCTTCTTCTCTTCTTCTAACTTACTTTGCTAGATAAAGTTTTATTCAGTGATTTCTGCCAGACAGGAACAAAGGATAGTTTCCTTCCAATTTTTAGGACGGCATTTGCTATTGTCTGTGAAATTCCAGACTGGGGTTGGCTGGAGGGGCAGCAGAATATGGGATTACATTTTAGCCCTGTGCATATATTTGTATTAGGTAGCAAACTAAACCACTTTGACAGCCTTTGTTTGGGGTGTATGGCTATTATACTGTCTTTCTCAGCAGCTGTTGTTGGTGCTTCATCTCAGGTTTTGTTATATGCCATTTACACTGACTTACACTTAAACTTTCTTAGAAATTCTCTTTTGGGATGGTGTCTCAACATTTGTGTCAAGTTTCCTCTAGCAGGGTGAGTTAATTAAAGAAGAAAGTCCAGGTTTGATTTCAAAAGAAAAAGAAAGAGAGGTCTACTCTGTATATTGATAATTCAGAATGTCTGAGCTTAAAATTCAAGTATCATATGCCTTAGCCTCAGTGAAGAACACTTACTTAATCATTTTGAATGAAACACAATAGGAATGAAGTAAATGCAATATCAGGGATTAAAATAGAGCTTACATATATGTGTAGTAAAAGTATTCTTGGGGCCTTTAATTCTGTACTGTCCTTGGCTCTGATTTCTGCAGTGGCTCACTGCCATCTTGGAATGGCACAAGGTAATAGAAAAAGCTTTCTTGTATTCTGCGTACTGAAGTTGGAAAAAAATTAAATTGCAGAAAGAAAGAAGCAGAACACTTACAGTTTTGTATTCATGTAGTCCTGTGTTCTGTCTGTACTGCACTTCATGGAGCAATGCAAAACCTCACTCAAAAAGTTGCATGACGTCAAAGTTACAAACCTAGCAACCAGGAAATGCAAAAGGTGGGGTTGCACATTGCACATGTGAAGTATTTAGGATAATTATGCTAATAAACATCTCTTTTGAATAGACTGTGTACACTTTAATCTAACAGTGAAATGAAAAGATTTTCATTAGGAATGACGCACATTCAACGGGCAAAAACCTTCTGTAGTTTAATAACTTCTGAAATGACAGCAGTACAGCATGAACTAATCTCTTAATACAAAAAGGCGCACTGAAGAACTCAGTAACTTTATTAATTTATAGACTAATTTTCTGAGTTTAGTTTAATTAACAAAGAAATTTTGCTTATTTCGGCCACAAGCCTTTGTTACATCTTTCAGCTTTACTAACATCGTTGAACACCTCCCTGAGTTTTGCATTGTAAGGATGTGGAAGAGCAGTCAGCAGTTGAAAGTTTACCCAAAACCCTGGAAAGTCAGCAGAAAGGCATTTGTTGATTTTAGTGGATTGGGATTAAGTCCAGAATAAATATCTAATGATACCAAAATACTTGCTTATTCTTAAACATTTGAAAATGACTTTGTACACAAAATCTTTATTTCTGATAACCTGCAATCTTGCAAAAGAGAGTCTGCTGCTACCAGGTGCCCAGCTAATCCTAGATTATATTACACACTCAGGAAGGCAAGGGAATGGTAACCAAAATGTAGAATTACTCTTGCCAAAAGCTTTTTCATCACCCTAGCAGCCACATTCCCCATGCTTTTGGATCATTAGATCTGGAAGGCAGGCCTGAAGTTAAACTTTCTCTTGTTTTCCTCCCCGTGCATGACCTTCACTGCTGCTCAGTCAAAACGTTTTCACATGTACTTTCCCTATGTAAAAATAGGGTAGTTATCACTTTTTCTCTCAGTAGTTCTAGGACAGAATAACTAAAGAGTTTACCCTCCCACCAAACTGGTGATGAAAGATACATTTTAAAAGCAGTTTAAATTGTTAACTATAAACTTGCAGAACTTCAGGGTACAACAAAGACCTGTATAAAGTCCAGGGCCCCAAACTCTACATCAACTCACAAATTTGCAATCTGGATTTTAATAGGAAACTCCTATTTAATAAAAGAACAAAGCACTGAACATTTGGAACTACTTGTACTGCTCATATATACAGTTTTATGCTTACTATAAAAAGTTACACTTTAAGAAATACTAGAGCCCATATTATAATGTGCATGTAAATACACAGCTGAGTCTGTGTCCAAGTTTCCTAACCGCCCAAACTCAGCCAGTCTCACAGCATGAAAGCCACAAAACCTAGGATTGAGCCTAGTTTCTTCCTCCTGTTGAGCCTGAAATCTTTTCACTGTGTGGTGTGGAAGAAATAATAGCACGCCCCAGGGATGCGGGGCTGAAAGGCAGAAACTAGCAGCTGAGCAGTGGCAAAGATCACCTTCTTAAACTGTCTTTCCATTGCAATTAACTGCATACCAAATCTCAGCCAAATGGTGGCTAATAGCAGGGATGGAGTTTAACCTGTTTGACTTTGCCCTGAAAGGGACGAGCGCCACAGGTAGCCTCACTTACAGTGAAATACGAACAGGAGATTTAACAAGCTACTACTTGTCAGCTCTTAATTAGCAGCTCCCATCAGAGCAGCAGCACCCAACTGCAACACCGTCTGCTTCAGCGCCAAGTCCAATTCATTAGTTAAATTTTCAGAAATATCATATTTTGCTTGGACAATGGTATTTCAACAACTAAAGCATGGCAACATTTGACTACCTTTCAGTTGTTTCTGTCTGTAGGGAGAGTTTCGAGCTAAACTTAGTAAGCAATAGTATCTGCTAAATTGGATGCAAGCAGCAGGTCAGGAAGTTCCTTGGGTTAAGTCCCTAGACATGCTGCAAGGTGATTTTTGTTTATTTTGACTTGCAGTGCAGATTTCCGTATCCACTACTATTGCAACAGACAGCTATACAGCATTTGATTTGGCCAAGTGTGTGTCTAATGACTAGTGGCCTTGCTGTTTTGACAGTGTATGGTTTGCCACGGCCGTAAGATTGCCCCTGCATGGCAATGCATGCTTTGCTGTGGGCTTTGAGAAGATAAGCCATGCTGTGTGTATTCGCAAGATAAAGCGCAGTTTGTTGAGGCTGCCTGTAAGAAATGTGGGTAACAGCTCTTGAGGAAAGTTGTGTACAATAAAGTGGTACGTTTTTTGAAATGTTCTACATAGGATATTCAAAAGGGATTTAAAATATAAAATATAGTAAAACCTTACTCAGATTGCACTGAGGAACAGTTAGAGAGTTGAAAATTGAGAAAATAAATTATTTGCTTTGGGCCCTGTGTGAGCGAGCGTGTGATGGAAGTGTGTGAGCTGGCACGTCAGCCACACAAAACTTCCTTTATTGGGAGAATCCTTCTTATATTCTGCAGGTCCCATGGGTGTCTATAAAACCTAAGAGACATCCTGCTGATAGCAATTCTTAGATTTTTTAGCCATCTTTTGTTTGCCAACCTTTCTCTAAGAAGCTACATCCTACCATAAACTTCCTAGCAGAACATGACAGAAATGGCATGAAGCAAATAATTTTATATGGACAGGGAGTACCATAGGTAAACAAGCATGATGGCTGGCAACTCACAAGCGGGAAGTTAATGTTTACTTCAGCTTGTAGTGTTTCTTTCCAGGATATTGAAATGAATGCTGTAACGAAAGAAAGATAGGGATGAGAAACATCTTCAAGCATTTATATATAAATGTACTTCTCAGTATTGTGGTTTTAAAGCGCCTCTGGAGTTCTAACTTTGTTAAAACACTGCATGGATGAATCACCCTTTTTCTGTATGTAACCTCTAAGCCATAGATTCTTACACATACTCACACGTACTTGATGTTTATGCTTGTTCTCTTGGGGGTGCGCGCATGCGCGTGCACCCACACGTAAGCAAATAATCAGGAGTGATAAACATAGATTTAAGATTCTAATGTGTCTACCATTAAACTATTATTTGCCTAAATAAGTTGTGCATGTTGAAGCACTGGGAGCACTTTCTGTTGCTTGGAAGTAGCAGTCCAAAGCATTTATGAACTTTTAACAGTCTGATACAAGTTATTCTTAAGATTTTATAATAATATAGAAAACTGCTCATATTTTTGCAGGTTGTGGTTAGTTTTACCATGGAGGAAGCGTGACTGCAATGAACAGCAAGAAATATGCCACAATCTTTTAATCTTTTTCTTTAATGCAAAAAGGCTCTATATTTCTTCTACACCATGCAATTAAAGGATGAAAATAATGCTAACATACTCTGGGGTTTTTGGAAAAAAAAAATCTATTTTTATATTTTTGGAAGTGTGGTGTATGAGAACTGCTGTTTCAATAGTGGAGTGTCAACTCTTTAGCTTAAGAAAAGTGCCCTTAAATAGTAAACCAAAGCTATAAAAATGAAATGTGTATTCTTTGAAGACAGAACACCTGCTAAAATTATTGTATCTTACAAAAAAAAAAAAAAAAGAACAAAACAGGTGTGATCGCTGTGTCCCATGCATAAGAATTCTTACTGCTTTTATTTCCAGACAAACAGGGAAGAGCTGAGCCTGTGAGAGCAGTGGTGGGGAGCAGGGGTCCAGCCAGGAGGGAGAAGGTCAGGCGGACATCTGCCCTAGCTGCGTTTTGGGGGGCTTCCTTCAGCCCAGGTCCAGCCTGGTCCCACAGTGACCTCCCTGCAGCGGCTGGGGCCTGGGAGGGGCATACCTGTACCGTGCGTTGGAGTTAGCCATGGCACAGGCATAGTGTTTGCCTGCTCCAAGCCTACAAAGTGTGATGAGGATGGGGCAAAGAGGTGGTCAGGAGTTTCATTCCAAGGGAAACGGGCCTGTAGGGCCTTTGCAGGGAAAAGGCCTTCTGCTCGCTGGCAGCCATCTTAGGTGCAGCTCCACAACCACACGGCTTCCGGAACCCGTAATTACAGCAATCCTTCACTCTCCCTCTCCATCTCAGACGTGGAATTCTCCCTCCCTGGAGAATTAAGAGGGAATTCCTTTGCCCCAAAGGTCAGCCTTTGCTCCAGCGGCACAGCCGGGACATGGGGCCGTGCTGAGGTAGCAGATGGGTTCCCCAGGGCCCTCCCCTGTGCTGGGGTCCTCAGGCCCAGGTGTCATAGGGGTGTGAGAGAAATCCACCTCCTTCCCCCTCTGCCAGGCACACCGAGCACAGCTTTCATGCGGGCAGCCATATGCCAGGCTGCCAAAAATAACGGTTATTTTTAAAGTGATTGGGATAACAAGACCCACTTCATTTATTACAAAACAAAGTGAGAACTGGTCTGTTGTTTCACACTGTTACCAGGGTCGAGAAGGATGAGTGTTTACTCCTTGATCCTCTCATGTGGACATGGTACTGCTTAGGCTGTGTGTCCAGCCGGTCGACTGCTATATCTGCTAACAGTTTTTAAAACAGATACTTTGTAGAGAGCTAGAATAAAAAGAATGATATCACTTTTAGACAATTCTGCATTAGCAAAAGAGTTTTATGCTAAGATAGTAGGGCTGTAACGATTGTCGTATTAGTGTCTAACCCTTCTTTGCATTTTACGGGTCTATTTCCTTAAGAATTAAATTCTACAAATAATCATGTTTCTCTCACAAATTAGGAGGGTTTTTTTACTTGTAATGTCCTCATGTTCTGTGAAATGAATACAGAGGAGCTCACAGGGATGCAGGGTCTTTCCCCATGATTCCCAACAGAGGCTTTCTTTCTCTGAATCACTCTTAGGCAATGCTATCTACTGGCTGTCACTCTTAGCTCTGTGTCTGTCATATTCCGTCTTATCCTCTGAAAAATGTCTTCTTGGCCTTTCTTTTCTGGGAGATCCATCCAGTTGCCATTGCTTTAAATCCCAGCGGGAAGAGATTTCTAAAGCAGAACTGTGGGGTCAATGTGTGACCACAGCGAGTCTCCACGAGCCCCACTCTGTTCTGCCCTTCCCTCCTATCTCTGGTGGCCAGAGGTGCCTCATGCATGAGGTACAGTTGCAACTGGACATGCACATTATCAATTCACATAATCTTTTTTTTTTCTTTTGTTTTTTTTTTTTTTTTTTTAATGGGCTATGTAATGTGAAGTATAGTGTTGTTAAATCACTACTTCTCCTTAATACTAGTGTTGTGCTTTATTTCGTTACACCTGTGGAGTGAGTGCACGTTGCTGAACTAATATTGGATCTGAAACTTGACAGCCCTCTTTGACAAGTACCTGTGGGTCACATGAACTTGAAAATTGCATTGCTGCAACTGATGGAATACTCTAATCTATTTAATTTTTGTGAATTTGAGAGGAGGGACACTTTTACTACTTAAACTCCCATCTTTAACGTTGCACAGATGGTGTAATGTTTTTGAATTTTTTATATTATTTTGGGTTACTGAAGTTAATATTCTGCTAGTTACAAGCATCTGTGTGCATACCACAGAGTTCATTTTGAGGACAGAGCTCTAAAATAAATTATAGACCTTGGTAGCAGTCATAAATCAGTCATTTTTTTCATTGAGAAAGTGGTGGCACTGGAAGGAAGTTATTTAGTGATCAAAATGCATCGTTAAGCTTTTAAAAAGGGATTCTGTGCCTGTAGTAGAGCTGTAGGTGATTTATGGCTTATCTGTACTCATTGCCTCAAGCTTTTGCAAAATTTGTAAACAAAGCCAGATGCTCATTATGTTCCCGTTCAGGGTTGGTTAGATGGGTAAATGCCATCAGAAGCACTTTGGTCCTGTTGGGTTTTAGCATGTTACAGGAAATGGAATTGCTCCAAAATATTTTTTTAAATATTTATCCCATGAAAATATACTTCTAGTTTGTGCACGTAGAATGGACTTTTAAAAATAGTTGTAAATTGTAACAATATGAAAGTAATACTCTGAGAACTATATTGTATACTAAACTGTGCATCCAGCTTTTTCTCTGTGTCAGAGTTCATGCTTACACCAGGTGATGTAGTCAAGCACCACTCGCCCTTTTTAAGGGTTTCAGGCACTGCAGGAGGCTCTGGAGGCTTCAGACTAGGGTAGCTTCTTCTTCAAATTTTAGGGAACTGTGATGTGAACTAAGTGACTTTTTGTAACCAGTTTGATAAGTTATTTGCTATTGATTTGATAATTTTTACTGCTCACCTTTTGTTTTCTGTATAGATTGTGTGATGTGAAAAGAGTTCTTGTAAACTACATTTTTTTTGCCTTTCACTGCTCTGTAAGCACAAGAAATTCTGCTGCTGTATATAAATTGAATTGCTATAGGTTAACAGCATTTTCCTTGTAATCATATTTATTGCAATGTGATCATCATGTAATCCATTTCATAATTCATGATTAACTTTTTGGTGTATTTTTTTTATTTATCGGCTGCAGCTGACCAAGTAAACAGGTCATGGCACGCTTAACGAAGAGACGACAGGCAGATACAAAGGCTATCCAGCATCTTTGGGCAGCTATAGAAATAATCCGGAACCAGAAGCAAATTGCTAACATTGACCGTATTACAAAGTAAGTGATCTGTTCCAAAAAAAACTCTTGATGAGGGGGAAAGTTGATGCTATTAAAAGCCCTGGGAAACAGAGACAGTAAACATTGTGCGAGACTGTGAAACAGTTACATGCACTTCTGTGTTACTAATTATCTAAGGATAAAAAAAATTATAGAACTGAGCACCTAAAGATCCTAAATTGAGGTTTAATCCATTGAATTGAGATCTTACTCACCCTGTATTCATTTTGTATAAGTAGGAAACACGCAATATTTGTAGTTCTTGAACTGACTTGTACTCACTTGGTAGCTCGGTCAAAATACAAGAAGTAGATATAACAGTTAAGGAGAAAAGGGCAATAAAATCTGTAAATAGTCTCATTCTTTAGGAAAATTTGATAGGCCGGTGGGGAACTTTTTTCCAGAAGGCAAAGATAAACCTGAAGTGTTAGGTTGCTCAAACAAGTAAGAAGCCATATTTTCTGCGATGGGCATAGAGTGCTATTAAAGAAGACATGAGATGATTACAACCTATGCCTAATACTATTGTTAATATTAAAATATTCTTCAAAATGTATTAGGTGCTTTATACACTGAGAAATATATATTCTTTGTTCTGTGGAGCTTCCAATGTGTAAAAAGGTCTACAATACCAAAGTACCTGTTAAGATAACTTGGAATAGCCACTGTAATAAAAACTGAGGGAGGTTTTGTGCTTCTCTCTGCTTTGTCTGCATTTCCAGGCCAACATGTACGTCACATTTGTCAAAGTAATCAATATGAATAATTTAAAAGAGCAAAAGTAACCAGTTGGCAACTCTTCAGTTGCCAAAACCAATGTGAACTGATAATGAGGCCAGAGACCACTAAAGGGGAGAGTTATAAACAGTGCAGGTGACTAACGAAGTGAAAATCATTATAACATGGTCCACTGACAGAGTTTGGAAGCTCTGGGGTAGAGGTGACAGGCAAAACTGGCTTCATAAGTGGAAGACATGTAGCAGTTCAGGTTCTCCACACAGTGAACAATAAATGGGAGAAAGAAAAAATATGATGTTCCAAATGAATTAGCATGTACCTGGCTCCTACACTATAGAAAAATGCACAATTAAACTGAAAAGCACCTTCCAAGAGACAGAGAGTTCCAAGCGGGCTTGAGAGGGAGATTGTATTTTAGGGAATTTCATTTTTGAGGTTGCACTTGAGTTTCAGAAAGCTTTAAAGCATATATATTTGCATCATGTCTCCAAGGAAACAAGTGGGTAAACTAATACTATACATTTTCCATTTTAACATTTCAAATTACTTGCTCCAGGCCATATATTAGCTGAGTTTGTTAGCTGTTTATGCTCTTTTTATATGTAATAAAGGGAGACAGGCATGTCTAGCTGGGGATTCATCCCCCTCTTCTGAGAGATGCCTATTTTAAGATAGTGTGAATAACATTTAGCTGGGTAAAGTTAGGTAAGACAAATCCTATCGTTACAAACAAGGTTGAGAAAACAAGTAATTAGGTACTAGAAAAAGAAGTATTGCTCTTGGTAACTGAAGGGTAGTTTGATTTTTTAAAAACCAGTCTAGATCCAGATTGTATGACTCATCTCTAATCTGAAGAAAAATAAGTGACTAAACAGGGATGCAAGCAGACTTAGTACTTTGAGAAAGACATGCAAGGCAGTGAAGAGTAATCTAAAAAGTGCTTGGACATTGTAAATGCCCCACATGCACATCAGTGACAAGAGTGATGAACAGTGATCTAGTTTCTGTTACATGATATTTTTAAGGAGATAATTTTTGACAAGGAAAAGATAAAGACTTTTGAGTTGCTTTACAGTACTACTCATTGATGACTTAGTAAGTGAGTATGCATATTAAATAATATTCCAAATAAAGTTCTGAAATTAGCAGGACGTTAGAATATCCCTTCTGATGAAAACTTACAGGCTCAAAGATTATTTGGTCAAGTACAACTGCAGTTCCTTAAAAGATCAATCAGTGTCTGTGCAATAGGCAAATGTATGAATAGTAAGAAAGATCAAAACCAAACAGTGGTCAAAAGTGAAAATTATGAGCATATATACGTAGTTGGAGCTAAAGGGAGGATTCTCATACTTGCATTAGTTACATTTTTTAGAAGTGTTAATTCTTCTTGGGATTGACTGAAAGAGTGGCTTTGCATATTGCAAGTATTTGCAAGTAATAATGACAATGAAATTTATGGAAGCATGTCTTATTCCAGAGTAAGGGTACAGATAAACAGCAAGGTAATCTTTTTTTATAAATACATGTTTAAGGTAAGTGACAGTCATCCTACCGTGTCACATAGTTGATGATGAATGTGTACTTTCAGAGAACTTCACAAGTTAAAAAGATGATTCATGATTTGATTTTTGATTTTATTTTCTTTCTGCCATTGTTTGATGGTTCATTTGTTGCTAGAGGCAAGTTGTCCTGCATATTTTGTGACCTGTTAGGCCAAACACCTTCAGAACAGAATATCTATTGCTGCTTTCTTCATCAGATGGTTTGCTACTTTTAGGCAAATCTATTTGTTTTCTTTTCACCTAACTGGCAGCTCAGCATGGTTGTCTCTCTCTTCCTAACATATTCCTGGTTTTTTGTTTTTGTTTTTTTTTTTTTTCATTTACTTCTTGCTTCTGTTGCTAAGTAGAAGCCACTGTATGTATCAAGGAGCATTTACTTTTTATGACCAGGGAGGAAATTCTGGTAATACAAAAAAAGGATTCATTGTTTATAGATTATGCATTGTTTCAATTCAATATGTAAAAAAAGACAAATTTATGTTACACAATATGTAAAATGTAACCTGTGCACTTTATGTGTAATTGTTAAAAAATATCTGGGGTAAGGAAAGACTTCCAGAAGATACTGGCAATGGAGAATATGCAAAAAAAAATCTATAGAACTAGCCACGCATTTTCTGTAGAGAACATAAGAGTAGGAGGATAGTGTAGGAGAAGCCAAGAATACTATGAGGTACTTCTCTGGTATTGTCAGAGAAACCTATAAGGAAAGAGGCCCTTTAATTAAAAGTAGACTAAATCAAGTATGCTTTGCTTTTTAAATTGTTGAGGGGGAAAGAAAGAATAGAAAAATGCGTGATTAGAAAGTGATTGAAAACTGTCTTACATTGAGGAAAGAGTCACTTGGAAAATTTGAATATGCCAGTTAGAGCCTTTAAGAAACTAGTTAGTAAGCTTACTGAACTTTTGTCAATTATTTTTGAAAAGTCATTGCATACAGAGGAGTATTAAGAAACACAAGAAAGGTGTCTATTTTTGAAGGAATTAAAAATGTCTGTGCATAAAATTGGTAAGAATATGACATTGATAGTGGGAGTATTATATAAATACTTAAATAAAAGCATTGATAGGGAGGAGACCACACTGCACAGACTTGATGCTTCAAAAAAACCCACAAAAGATCCAAATCATTACATGAAAGGGATTCACAATTTTAATGATGATACGTGGGGGTACATTATAGTTGGAAAGGTAAATTCCATTGGGTGTAGATAAGCATTCTTCCATAGCTTGAAAACTAAATGAAGGACTGAAAACCAATAGTAACAAGAAGTAGCGGCGTAGTGAGTTTAAAGGAATTAGTACTAAAAGTGCAAACTGCCATTTGAAGAGAACTTTAAGATATATATGTAAGTTCCTATCTTTGTACATAGGCTTCAGTGTGTTCAGTGCATTTTTATATAACGGTGAAGCTCATTTGAAGGCAGTGGTAACATTTCTGTAGAGGTATGCAAAATAAATATTCTCACTCGGTTTATATTGCCATAGTGTATCTCAAGTTAGTGAATTACAACGATTTAAAATCTAACCACCAGAAATAGCTAACATTTCTAAACTACGAAATTACTTAATAACAAAATTATATTTCTAAGAGGTATTTATCAAGAAATATGACTTATTTTTCTGTCCAGATTTGATGTTGGGATAATTTGACCCTAATATGTCAATTATTTAGATAAGTATTGTTTGTATTTGTAACAGAGAAATGGCTTCCCATATCTTGTGGATTCTCTGTCAAGAGCGCAGCTTGACAAATTGTTTATCCCTAATTGTGTTAAAAATTATAATTATGCTTTGACTTTCTGTTTTTTCCTCATTATCTTCCATCTGTTTTGGATTTGGGGTAACCTCAAAAATTGATTCTATGGAATAAAATGCCTTAAAATACACTGGAAAAAAGGCATATTTATATGAGTAGGATAAATTATTGACATTCAGTTTCATAGCAGATTGGTAAGTATTTCTGTACAGACATGTTTTTAAAGTTATTTTTCTTTGGCTACTCCAATCTTTCAGTTTCTTTTCTAGTGTTTTCTTTATAATTCCCTTACAGGTAATTGGACTCCTAAGATTTAATTAACTATTAATTAAGTATTTACCCTTTTTCTCTCAATGTATTAGGTTTCCTCAGCAGCAATTTATGAACATTTCATGATCTTTATGATGAGTTCAGAGTTCATTATCTATTAAATTAATGTTATTAAAATACCCAGTTGGCAAATATAGTGTTCCAGAACTATTACTGGCCACTTTCAAGAGTTGGTCATTATAAACAGATAATTATTCTGGTTTCTAAACTATTCCATGAAGATTAATGTGAAGAACCAAAACATAATTTTTTCCCCTTCTTCCTTCCTCATAGTTCTTTCTCTCTCCATTTGATGTGTTTCATGATTTATTTAGTTGATTGGCTTCTGTTCCTGTCCCTTATCAGGGCTATGTCTATACTGTCTTTGTGTACTGTGACAGGGAATGCCCTGGCACCATTTAGAGCAGATACACTGTGACCACACCACATTGCTTTTGGCTCATGGAGTGTTTCTTTGGCCCTGACATATTCTTTGTTTGTTTTATATGTGCGTGTGGTTCTTCAGTTCTAAGAGCCAAAAATAATACAGCCCACAGCAATGCTATTCTTGAAACTTGAAGCTAGAGGCATGATAGTTTGCCATCGGGCACGGTGTGAAGGCATCTGAGGACACAGAGCATGCTGGAACAGTGTTCGAGTGCCCTTGGGAGAAGGAGCCAGTCCTGACATGGTTTACATTCATGTTCTCCATCAGAAGCAAACTAACCTTTTGGCCATGCCTTGCCTTTTTGCCAGGAGGAACAAGTTGGCTTTCTCCAGATTGGAGCCCAAGAATGCATTAGTTTGGGAATGAAACCAAGAGTGGCCATAGTCCACAGGGTAGAGGAATCTCAACTTTTGGGGAGATGAAGCTGATGGAAACACTGTTAGCTAGGATAAAACTGATATGCTATAATTAGAGAATTTGTGTTATTGTCAAATAGAGCAAAACTGAAACTATCAGTTTCATCAGTCAGAAAGCTGGTTTACAACATTGGTGACACAAGAAAATGTTGTTTTTTCATAAACAGCTACAAAGACCCTCAACTTTTTTAATTGGCTTTCAAGTGGGATGATCCAGTACTAGGTCCCTAAATGGTCATAACCATTTCCCATATTTGTTCTGTGGACTCACTTTTGTTAGATTCTTATGTAATGTAAATGCAGCGAAGTCAGATCATCTAAGAGAAATGAGCAGATCCCAAGCCTATATAGAGTAGACTCTGTCAGTCCTGTTAACTTTGTGCAGACTGACATTAATCAGCATTGATGGGATAGCATGCCAGAAGAGAATTACCCAGTATGAAAGATTACTGTAAAATGATGAGATTTTCTGTTCCCACAGTTGATGTGGAGTCGCTAGCAGTTGTAGATTGAGTATGTGACCCTCTCAGTTTGACATTTAGTCCTAGGAGGGGGATTTCTTCTCCAAATATCACTCTATGAAATTTTTCCAGTCAATCTCTGAGAACAGTTAAAGTTAAGGGCCTCTCCCATCCATAAATCTGGTTTTGTTGCCTTAGTTCTTCTGTGGTTCTCTTTTTAGGCTGTCTGCTTTAACAGAAAACAATTTCTAGAAGCACTGATTAAAGCAAAGATGAGAATGAGCAATTTGAACAGGTAGAGAATAATCACAAGAGAGTCTAAATAAGAAAATGAGCAATTTGAACAGGTAGGGAATAATCACACATGTCTATAAATAAGAATATGCAATGCAGTGGGAAGAAAAAAAAAGAACAAAATTCTTACAGTATTGTTTCTATGAAGCCCAGGAACTTGTTAGAAAAAATCTGTCACTATTTATAGTACATTTGATGAAAATTTACATTTTCCTAGTATTTTGCATGTTGCAACTAAATAGTCATGGATAAACAATACTAGTAAGCCATGATAATGATTAGGAGATCAGATGACTCTGGATTTTTAACTAGATAATCCTTTTGTTTAACTTTACGTGAGCAGAAGTATTGTAGCACCTGGTATTTCTTTGACTGAAATGAAAGCTTAGAAATGTTTTTCTGCTCTGTTGGTTTCTTATCCTTTGTCAAGCCATTTACCTAAAATATCTGTCTTTTTGTTACTGGAGAGTAGGCTTATCTGAAAACAGTTGTTTGAAGTAAAACATGCTCCTGTTACACAGAGGAATGCAGTGATTGCTTGAGATCACTTTTAACCAGTGTTACTGGCTCCTTTTCCACATCTTTACATCATCCTCATGTACGTTTTAAGTGTGACCACGTGAAGCAAATAGTGTTATTAAAATCAACCCTTCAGAATCTGGTATATTTTAATCAAACTTGGGTCAGTTGTACTGTGGTGGAACAGGTCAATATTGAAGGAGGATTTTACCAGTTGGGAAAGGATGAGGAAGAACTGTACAGTGAAGTGTGTTTTTTCCATGCCATGCAGTGTAATAGCAGTTCATAATTATGCAAGGGTAAGCAAAAGTGTGGAATACAAGGTCCTACGATAAGAAGCAGGATACTGCTTTCTCAGCAGGCCACATAGCTGCTTCTAGTGACAGCCTGTCTACTGAGTGTTCACCTCTGAGAAAACCGAATTCAGTTTGTGTTGGGTTGGCTTAATTATAGATACATACATCACAGAAAACAAACACAGAAACACATCACCAGGTGATGACAGGGTAGAGAATTCTTAGTTTTAAATACATCTTTATGTGTTTTCTGTTATAGTCAAGGACAAGGCACTTCTTTCTATCTGACTCCCACTATGTCAATCTCCTTTTCCATTTCTTTTACTTTCCTTTTTTCCCATGATAAATTTCCGTTGCTTCTTTTAGCCCAAAACCAATGGGTTTTTTTCTGGTTTTGTAACGCTATTTTTATGTTAAACTAAGAGAATGAACCAAGTCTGGAGTTTTAAAGACTGTAAATCCTTAATCATAATTCATCCTGGGTTAAAAAATTGTCTTCTGTGCTTTTTCAGCCATTTTTGATCAATTTGTTTAAAAACCATTCTATTCATTTAAAAAAAAAAAAAAAAAGCAATCTAAACCTGATCATTTGACTCCCTAATAACAAATCTTTAGTAGAAGTACTATTTTGGTCATATATAGAAATTCTGCATTATGTGTGCGTAACTATCAGTTACAAGCATAGCAA
Source organism: Aramus guarauna (assembly GCA_013400195.1). Classification (NCBI taxonomy): domain Eukaryota; kingdom Metazoa; phylum Chordata; class Aves; order Gruiformes; family Aramidae; genus Aramus; species Aramus guarauna. Next base: position 620,787 of record VXBL01008406.1, on the reverse strand, counting down.
TACATTGCATAGTAATATGATGGACACCAAAACATTTGACTTATTTGATACATGATTTTTTTATACTGATGGCTTTGCAGTGAGGTTAAATGATGCATTCAGGTTGAAATTTGTGGATGTTGTCAAAACTTCAGATATATGTTATGAAGTAATAAAAAGAACACTGAAAACTGCGTATATGCAGGAAAGTACAGGGAATCTAACCAGCTTTTGCATTGTAACCAATGCAGAATTTTGCTTGCAAATTTGTACTGAGACTGACCAGTGAGGTAATATCTAGGAAGCTAATAAGGATTTTTAACATCCAGATTCACAAAAATGTTGAAGAGAGTGAGAAACTAAGCTAAACACTCATATTTGAGAAGACTCTTAAGAGGAAAGGATGGGTTGTTGTTGATTGCACAAGAAGTGTCTGCAATGGCATACCTTCATTAAATTTCACCTGTGTTACCTGTAGATAGCTTCATTTGTCATAAAGCTTTTAACTTTTTGTTTATATGGTATTTAATCTTAATTTTGTTCATGAGTTCATCATGATTTTCTGTTTTGGATATTATGTAACTTTAATATGGCTGGTATTGGTCCATTTAAGAGTTGTTTTTAGACATTTTTGACTAAGGAAGGTGGAAGAATGAGAGGAAAAAAATGTAAACTTTTATTGGAAAAAGGGTATAAAGAACCTAGCTGCATTTGCTCTGAGTAGTAGTAGTACAATTAATTAAAATTTCTGAATTAGTAGATTTGGTTAAGGTGCCATCTTGAGTTTATAATGCATACTAATCATTACTCTTATTCCCATCCAGCTCTTTCCTTGATACAGATAATTTCTTCAATTAGTGTAACGATTCTATTTAATCATGTTAATTAAACTGATTAAAGGAATACATAAAAAGAAGTCCAGATATGTTAAGCAGTGTTGTTTGTGATTTGTTAGGGATAATTGTTCCTTCAGCTTGGTGCTCAGCCACTGTCCTACCACGTGATAAAGAACATTGCTACCTGAATTGCTGGGTCTGCTTCTCAGTGCTGGCTGCCATAAGACTAATTCAGTGCCTAGTGTAGAAAACTCTTCACCATGGGACTGACAGAGATTCCTCCAGCCTTGCTGCATTTTTTTTCTTGCTTTATTCTGACTACATGGAATGGAAAGGATGCTGTAGGCAGCTGTGCAACTGTTACACCTGTAGGGGTTTAGCATAAAAGGCTATTTTGTTGAGGACTTGAGGTGAGGCTAGAGTTTTTGTGTATTTGCTTTGATCAGAAATATTAATGCATACAAATCTAGCTCCTACAATTCATTCTGCAAAAAATAAACAGAAAAGTGCTCAGATGATCTAATAAATTTTGCCTGATCAATTTTCCTTATCTAATAATACTTCTCTTGAGAATGATCTTACATTGTATTGGTAGTAAGGCAGTTTTTTTATCTCAAAGGTCAATGTTCTTCATCGGTTCAGTAGGTGAAGCCAACTCATTTAAACTCTCCTTACTGTGTGTTACTATAAAAATTGTAATATTCAATGTTTAATACTTTTCATAGATAATACATGCAAACTATGAACTCCAGTGTAAATATTGAGAAGGAAAGTGGAGAAGTGTAACTGACTTGAAAATCACTCTCCACATTTTCATTTTAATAAATATTCTCATGTACTCCATACTTCTATTAATATTTGTGTTGAAGTTGTGTAAGTTTACACAGAAAAATACATAACAGGCTATCTTTATTTCTAATTACTAAAGCAAACCAATTTACTTTCTATGTCACAACCAGTATTGATTTTTACTTGAATCATAATATCTTTATCATATTTGAAAGTGAAACTTCTAGCTTATGTTTGCTTTCTTTGCTGTAAATAAATGTGGCTTTCTATTAGAGGTAAAAGATGAAAGTGAGTGTGACATGGCCATTTAACAGGGATTATCTGGCCTGAAGCACTCATCAAGGATTTCTCTGTAATCAGTGGAGAAGAATGATCTTCAAAGCACTACTTATACTACCTATTTTAGGTTGCAGTCTCATATTCCCGTTCATGTAAACAATATCATCACCAAAAGCAGAGCCCTGCCCTGTTGGCTTTTCCAGGCCTTGTGCTGTTCCCTAGCTGGTAATTAGGTGAACATTTCTGTGACAGCCTGATGATTTTGAAAGTCAGCCAAGTTAAAACTAATCTGACAAAAAAAAAATACAAATTTTTACTTTTAACCCAGATAAGGATGGAAATTAAATTAGATTGAAAGCTCTGAAAAACTGAATCATGAAAGCACTTGAATGTATATTTTTTTAAGCATGTTTTGAATTGAGACGCTCAGTATGAGCTGACTAAATATTTCATTTGCAAGGTATTAGCCAGGATGTTATATTCTGAGTCATGTATTACTTGTTTGTCTCTTCAGGACATCCACAGAAAAGTGCTGGATGGAACAGTGGCTCTGCATATACCCAAGCAATTTTACATATGCATGGCATGCCACTGAACGATTAGCGCTCCTGGTTGCCACTAGTGCTCAGTGCACATATGTGTACATTGCCAGCAGTATCACATACAACTTTTTAGGTTTGAAAAATGGGAGTAGAGCTATTTTTTTAGATGAGTTCCTCCTTAAGAACGTGGTGGTAGTCCTGAAAGGGAGATTTTTGTGGATAAGGATTGAATAGCTCAGTACCTTAATTACTTGCTTTTCATGGTCATATTGGTGTGTTACACAATCTTAAGTGTATAGTGAAGTTGTATAACTGAGAATTTAAATTACTGAAACAAGGAATTACCTGAGTTAAAATTGATGTGGTTTTGACAGAAATGACCCAGGTGATTAACATTATAGGAAACTGCGAGGTGCCTGGGGTATCTAAAGCATGCACAAACAAGATTACTCCTTAGCTTTGTTTTAGCAGCAAAAGAAGAAAGATCAGGCAGATCTGAGTCTTGTTGAACTGCTGGATCTCACTGTTTCACTATCAAGTTTAGCCATTCTTCTTGTTTTATAAAAACCCCTCACAAAATTAGATTCCATATTCATGCAAATGCTGTATTTCTAGACTATGACGGAGAGATGAAACAAATTTTAAAAACATTTCCTACTTAGATAGTGTATGTGTCTTCAAAATGAATGTTACAGATACTGATGTCAGTGGGGAAAGAAAATTCATAATTTCTCTATAATTGAGTTTCTCTGTGTGCCCCACTTGGAATTTTGGACTGCACAAAATATAGATCATATAACCAGTGTTTCATTGCACAGGGAACAGCTCTGTCAGTGCCTGTGTGGTCTGTGCAGTGTGCTGTTGGTATGTGAAGTGCAGTGAAAATCAAGTGCAGCCTGTTCATATACATACATCTCTCTCTGTGAAGTGTAAATAGAGAGGAAAAATGTTATGCTTTGGTTGTCTTTATCTTAGTGAATTTAATGCAGAATCGAAAATTCAGAAACTGTAAACGTACCAAAAGTATTTTATAAAAAAGTGTGCTGCTACGTCCCCACTGTAAACCGTTCTGCTTTCTCTGTCTGTATTGTCTTCAGATCTCAGACCAGCTCTGTTTCTGGCAAGCAGGGAATATATATTTCAAATGTATTGTTTTGAAATACAAATACAAATACCACAGTGCTACATCTGGTGGGAGCAGGAAGCCTATGCTTCTGAGTTGAGACCTTGAGATACAACTGTGAGCACAAATCTTCACCTGGCTCTCCACAAGGATAACTAGTGGATTCCTGAGATTTGAGCCTGGGTATTTTGAGTTTTTATGCTATGTAGCTGTATTTGTTAAAACAAACAAACCAACAAACAAATAAATCACAGCCATCCCTTCCATTTTTACTTTCAGTATGACCAAGTGACCTAATCTTTGCAAATTAAAAAAAGTCTTAAAAGAAGTGTGTGGACCTTCTATTAAACTGCTGTCATACCCTAAATCTAAAGCAAAATGCATCATTTCTCACCAGAGGTAGGAACATGATATAAAGCTCAGAATAGATTTTTGGCTGCTTTCCTTCCATTTTATGTATTATTCCTTAAGGTCTGTCCCTGAATCTAGGACATTTTTATATACCTGTAGGTAACATTTAAAATTAATGGCAGTCTTTCAGCTGAGTTTAATGGGATCTGCTGTATTTTATCAGATCTCTATTGTGAGATGGGCTATGCATACAAGGAAATCTTAAGACCTCTGTTTCTCCCTGGATGAATTGCTTAGCAGATCATCTGCTGCTGCCGGCAGACTGCTACTTCCCTTCCTGTCGTGAAGGGCGGAGGCATCCAGCATAGACAGAGATAATTGATCAGACCAAGATTACAGTGTTTGCCACTAAAATTAGCATCTACCTACACTTGTCATGCTGTCGTATTTTATAAAAGGCAGCTATTTCCTATATGTATTTTACTTTAGTCTTTTACAGAGATGCTTGCTGTAGCATTTTTTTCAGTAGTTTCCTTTTGATGAGTTCAGGTGGCTGAAACTGCAATTCCTTACGAGTTCAGAAAACTGAGATTTTTTTTAAAAAATACTTGTGTTGACTTTCCACCTTAAGTAACCTTCCTTCCTTCCTTCCTTGGCCAGTTTTGTTTTTCAGGTCACAACACAGCTGCGCCCATGTAAACCATTTGCTGCAGTTTGGTAGACCATAGTTGCCTTCAAGCGGACTCTTTGGGGGCAGAGTTAGCTATTTATGTGCATTATTTTGTGGCCAGATATATTAAGCTCTTTGGGACAGGATTTGGCTTTGTGGTGTGTCTTACAGAGCACCAAGCAAAAGCGTTGTGAGCTGTGTGACAGCTGTAGGCAAAAAGTTCACCATCCGATCCCCTGCAAGTGCCAACCACTCTTGTATCTGTTTTGCTCCCATGGTGATCGCAGCTTTGGAGTCTGCTTCCTCCACACCCCTTAGATCAAACCAAACCTTTCTGGAGTTTTAAGGTGTATTGTGAAGCACATGTATTAGATTTAAGTTTTGAATAGAAAACCATGCTGAACGCTAGCTAGTTTCAGAATTTTCTTTTGAAGTTTTAGGTGTGAATTGCTCATATGCTGACGCACTTTGGTGCTTCTGTGTCTCCTGTATATTGGGCAGGCAAGCGGTTTAGAGGTGCATTAGGGTACTCCTGTGGTCCAGTTTTGTTTAGCAAAGGGAGGTGGCAAGATCAGTTGTCACTTAGTAGTGGCATGAGTTCTTCTGCATTGCATTGCTGTGAAGGAGAGAGGTTCTGGAAGAGCACGTTCCAGGTTTCCCTGCATATCATTCCTCACCTGTCGTGCAACGTGGCTCAGGTGGGCTGTGCAGCAGATGGCTGTGTGGCTCCAGGATGCTGTGAGGCCTGTTCGAGTCCACACCTCCAGCTATGCTGACCCCTTGGGCTGTCCCTGTGGTGTCTGAGAGATGGTCAAGGTTTTAGGATGGATAACAAGAATAAGAATATGATGATATTTTATTGCTGTTTAATTTGAAAAGACCTGACTATGGTTTATCTGCAGTGCCAAATAGGTTTAAAATTGTTGTTTCACATTTTTCTGAATGGTATTTTGTATACAAAATACAGATGAGCATGCACACACACATACAATCTACAGATCTATTAATGATTATCCTCTATCGTTCTTCTCTATTTTTTTTCTTCTGCTATCAGACAGGTGTGCACATCTATCAGCTATGTGCACATGTGCATATTTACCTGATTCTGTTGGTATTTTGTTGTTTCTGAAGGTCAGCACATTTACATATACATCTGATGGTATGGCAAAGCTGAGGTTTAAGGGTAGTAATGAACAACCTACATGGTAAAGATTCTTATCCTTTGCTTTCCAAGTGGTGTTGCAATAACTGAAAACATGTTTTAATAGGCTCTTAGAAATTGATTACAAAAACTGTAATTTTGCTAGATTTGCTAGATTCTTCTATGCTGATGTCAAGGAGGTTTGCGCTGCCAGTTTATAAATGGAGAAAATACTGACCTATAAATATTGTAGTACTGAGCAGCAGTTCAGTTGCTTCTGTGTCCTGTCGACAGAGAGCTTCATTTGGTGAGATTTGGAATTTAACATGCAGATTATCAGGCCAAACCTCCTCTTTTCATCAGGCAGACCCTCATTTTATATAGTAGGGATTAGCACTGTTAAATTGTATTTTGAAATGGTTGTTTCAGCCCCCTATCTGATTAGAGCTGGTTTGCTGATTTAGGGGATTTTACTTTGTCTCCATGCCTTATTCCTACCCATCTGAAAGCGTATTTGCTTTATTTCTCGTGGCTGGCTACATAATAGCAGTATAGGGATTGTCTTACACTTCCCAATCTGTCGATATGGAGGACTGGGCAAGAGTATAACAAACCAGTATTGCTTCAACTCCCTATCTCCAAGGTAAGGCTAATCAGCTTTTGTTGAAAACAGCAGTTGGGGATTGCTTTATCTCTCTTCCTTGTTTTTTAACTTCTTGGTGCCAGATGCTTCAGTGCATGCAGTGCCAGGAAAAGACTTGCACTCCCTGGATTAGTAGCGTCACTTTTGCACAAAGCCATGTCAATAATTTTCCCCGATCCAGTAATGAGTCTGATGTGGTAGTTAGGACTCCAAACATCATGCTTTCTGTCTCCAGCCTGGAGTTTAACTTATTTTGTGTTTCCAGCATCTTTCACATGTGACAGTTTTTCACATTCATTATTAAAGAACTTTAACTACCTTTTCTGGTTCAAATCCTGTGCCTTAATAGCTTCTTAGTTTAGCTGCCATCCTTCTGGCTGAAAAGAAACAAGATAGGATTTCATCCAGAGCCTGCCAGTGTTGTTTTATAGTCTTTGTGAATATCTACCCACGTCCACTTCACAGGTTTTAATATAAGTAAAAATTCAGGGGGAGGGGGCACTTTTGTAACAGCAATTCTAGTCTTTGAAGTGCAAACATTCTCTCTACATGTGTGTGCTTTCCTGTGAAAGCTGATAGCATTTTACTTTAAACATTGAAATCATAGCCCTTGTGGATCTCCAGACTGCACAGTCTGAACATTGACTAAAGTATTCTTCAAAAAGCCACTGGGGATTTTTTTACTCCAAATTTACAGCTGGAGAAAATGAGGAGATTGTTTAGTTGGTGGCAGTCCTTTCACTCTGGTTGAGAAAACAGACTGGATTTGAGAAATGGGAGATTCTGAGCCTTGCGCTCCTTTTCACTAGTGCACACCCTGCTGCAGTTGAAATAGGCAGATTAAAGCTCTTAGCTGATTAGTGTTGGTTTAAGGCTTTTTGGTTTGTATTATTTATCTGTTCTGTTCAGAGATGAGAGCGAGAATCACAAAACTTGCAGCATACATTGAAGAGTTTTGTTAGACTGTGTTTCTGCAACTATGGATGATGCAATGCAAAATACATGGTTTCTTCAGCAGGATGCACTGAAGATTATGGCACTAGGTTAATACTTGTGATTTCTGTTCTCAGACCTATAGCAGCCTACTGTGTAACTGTAGAGAAGTCACTTCCTTGCTCAGTGCCTGATTTGTTCTGTCAGTAAAATGGGAAGAATGATAGTTAGTACCTATGATATGTATTTTGAGACCCATTAAAGACTTGAAATTGCAGAAGACATGCATGCTGTGGCTCTGATGAGGAGGTTGTCAGTACAGAGTTTTTTTGTGAAGATGTTGGTGGTGACAGTCACAAAATAATCATGGATGCTGGAATTCATTATTAAGCATGAAATAGAAGATACTATAGCTGACAGCTTTGTCTTAAAGTAAGCAAATTATAGATTTCTCTCCTAGGAGATGGGTAAAGACAGATTACCTGGAGAAACCAAAAAAAAGAAGAGAAATGCAATTAGCCCTGTAACTGTGAGAGAGGTCTAACTAGAAAAATATGTCCACAAAACAATTTGTTTCAAGTCAATTCACTGATCTGCTGATTGCATGCCATTGCAGCTCTCTTCACTTCTCTATGTGCAGCAACTCATAGATATGTTCTTGGAATTCTGCTAAAAAAATTTCTGAAGTGTAACAATCTTAAAACAGAGAGGTCATCTTTATTTGAGGGAGGATCATTTTATGTTGTTTACTCCAAGTTAATATTTGGTGTTGGTCTGGAAGTAAATTATACTGGGTAAAGGTCAACATTACACAACAGAATCTCATGTCTACGCATCGTTTAGGCTATATATGTTTTGTTCTCACCAGTGCAGTTCATCATAGTGTTATCATTGTTGTTATCTCAAGAAAAGGAGAAAAAACACTTAGTACTATAACTCTAGCTGTTGGGTTTTGATATGTGATGCATAAATTTCACATTTTTTATAAATGTGTTGTACTCACAAGCATTGCATAAATGCATTGGTACCTCTCCAGTCTCATTCTCTAGTATGTATGCTATAGGAAGTATTACAGAACTGCAAGTTTCAATTAATTTAAAGAAGTTTCTTTAGGGGCACAGATGAATATGGAAGTTTAGCAGAGAGAAGCCCAGGCAGTGCGCATGTTAGTTTGGGGGTCTGATAATATTTTTTTTGTAGATGATTACTGTGCGCAGTTGTAGATGTGTACATGACAACTTCAAGGTGCAGATGATTGGGAGTAAAGGAGGAAATTGTATACATTTTGAGGGTTTAAAAACAACCTAAAACTGAGACTGTGTATTACTTTAAATCATTTGGAAAAGAGTATTTTTTTGCTGACACATTTTATAGTTTAACACTTAAAGACTTTTTGTGCTTTGTGTGCAGGTATATGTCTCGAGTCCATGGTATGCATCCAAAAGAAACCACACGTCAGCTGAGTTTAGCAGTCAAGGATGGTCTTATTGTTGAAACCCTGACGGTGGGGTGTAAAGGGTCAAAAGCTGGTATTGAACAAGAAGGATATTGGTTGCCAGGAGATGAGATTGTGAGTATAAAATCTTTGAGAAAATAAATCACAATTTCTGGTATCTTAGCATGAAACTTGTTTTAGTTTCTGTTTGAAGTTATTTATAGATGCTGTGTTGGTGCTTGTGAGCAGGGAAGTAATGCACTCTTAAACTTTTTTAACCTTTTCTATTCCATAGAAGCTCTTTCTTCTGGAATTCTGAGTTTTCTGCTATGAAACACTGGTAAAATCCTTTGCTCAGTCATCCCTCACTTTGTGTAATATTCTCTTCTACAGCTGTACAGGAAGACAGTAAATATTATTGGTATTACTTGAAATCCTCAGATGTCCTCAAATCCCAAAGATGGTATCTTTTAAAAAAAAAAGACAAGAATTTTTGATTAATCTTGCTTTAATCTGAATCTGAGGAAGGAAGAACTCTTCCCTTTCAAAAGTGTAACAAGAAATTGTAAATTTATACACAAACATACATGAAAAGATGTGTTCAACAGATATTTGTGAACACCAGGGCATTCAGTTAGGAAGGATTTTCTTAGCAAATTAGTTACAGGCATCCGGATGTTGTTCCACTGGATCTGTAAAATAAATATTTAAATCAAGTTAAAACAGGTTGAAAGTCATGTGAAGGGAAGAAAAGCATGTTTTCTCTGTCCCTCCATAGCTGAGATGGAATGCACTTGCAAAGTTAACTGAGAATAGTCCCATAGACTAGGAAGAAGCTTGCACAATTGCTTTGCCTTGTTCAGAAGCCCAGTCTCCATTTATGAGACCATGTTTTCATAATTAAAAAAAAAGAGTTTGGCAAAACTTTAAAATACTTGAACTGGGAACTGTTGCTTTGGAATATAAATTGCATTAAATACTGGTAAAATGGACAGCATTGTCTCAGACATAGATAATAGTTTTGATTTTGAGGAAAAATAAAAACTCTACAGGAAAATAAATTCTAAACACCACTGAAATACTCATTGCATTATTGCAGGCATCAATAAGATCCTGAAAGTGAAGCAACAGATTATTTTTTGTTTTAAAGTGAGAGAAATAGGAAGAGGAAACAAGCAGTATCCATAACGGAAAACATTATGGTTAAAATTATCCCAGTTACACTCATTTAAAGTATTAAAATATGTATTTAATGTACATTATGTCACTGTTAAGATGCTCATTCTAATTTCATTAGAAGCCCTCATGGGTGCCTTTAAAGAATATGTAGCTTTGTTTTTACTGTTCTCCCTGGGAGTAAACATTTCAAAATCCCAGCTTAGCTCTTTTAGGTATTTCTTATGTCAGTTTTATCTGTTTCAAGGTGATGTTAGCTGTGTAGACTCAACATGACGTAAAGCCTGAAATCTGTAGTTATGTCAAGTATTCAGTATGTTTGTTTCCTCTATTGCTAGGAGGAAAAAAAAAAAAAAAAAGAAAATGCCTCGCAACAGCCATTTCTTAAATGGTCATTTAAAAAATGTTCCTGCTACTTATTAGCAACATTTGTCTAACAAAGCTTGTAAGATAACCAGCATGTAAATTCCCGGTGAGTCATTAGAATTACGTAATTATTTTATCTCAGAATGAAAAGAGTTGTCTTTGACTTGACTGAGGATGCTTCTTAAGTCACATTATGAATAGCCCTTTGGTTAGAAGTATTGACTGTATTTTCGGCATGACTGCTGATCACTGATGCATTGTGCTGTGTCCATATGTCTGATGGCCATCTCAGTTGTTCAGAACACCAGTGCACACTTGACTTAACAGTTTTATGTGAAAATAGGAATCAGCTTCTGATCCAGGCCATGTTTCAACAGTACCCAACCTCCAACTTCTTGATCCTAATACTGAATCAAAATGCTGCAGGCAGATGAAGCAAAACACATTGACTTGGTATAAAGTCATTCTCTTTGTTCTTTTATTCAGAAAATTTTAATGAGTAACAAAGTGTCATTGTCATCACTTGACATCAGATCAAGTATTTTCCATTCTCCAACAATTGATGCAAAACCATGAAGTTTGGTATGTTCTCTACATTGGACACACTGGATAGTTTTACAGAGGCTTTGTCTGCACTTGATCAAGATGCAGTTTGTAGTTCTTTGTAATTCAGTACTGCTCAGATCTGGTACTAATGACTGCTGAACCATGAGCTCAAGTTACATTTCAGTGAGGACAAACACACAGAGGTCGTTTTGAGATCCACTTGTAGGGGATAGAACTCTATGAAATAGGGTTATTAACATTGGAACAGGGATTTCAGGCTCATCAAACAGACAGACCCTTGACTCAATTACCAACCTTGGCTTGACTGGTCCTACAGGAACTTGGAAAGCTCATCGTGTGAAACAGAAAGACTGGAGAACTGATCTGCCACCTATTGACATCAGTACAAGAATGCCCCTGATTTTAGCTTGTTTTCCAGTACCACAGTGGAAGTCAGTAAGGACCAGCTGTTTCAAGGAGTTAGCAAAGGGACACATTCCTGTCGTCCCTTCCCCCATTTTTTATTTGAGTATTTGCTTGACATTTCTTTACATTTTTGAAGTTTTGGATCTAAGTCTTAGCATTTTAAATCCATATTCAAGTAAATAAATTACTAGCCTGGGCCACAGAACTGCTGAGCACCTGTATCTTTTACTTATATACGTGCCTGACTAGAGGCTGCCACAAAGCCTGAAAGTACTGGTTTTAATGATGACTGCGGACAGATTGCTAAATGGTAACAGTAATTGAAAGTATACAGATTATGAAAATAAAGTTCTATTTGGAAAAGATTCATTAGCTAATCTGTGGTGCTTGTTTATGTGTTTCCAAACATTTGGCCTATCCAATAGGTGGACATAATGATAGAGGGACAGGACAAAGCATAATGGCTTTAAACTGAAAGATGGTAGATTTGAATTAGATATAAGGAAGAAATTCTTTACTGTGTGGGTAGTGAGGCACTGGAACAGATTGCCCAGAGAAGCTGTGGATGCCCCTTCCCTGGAAGTGTTCAAGGCCAGGTTGGATGGGGCTTTGGGCAACCTGGTGTAGTAGAGGGTGTCCCTGCCTATGGCAGGGGAGTTGGAACTAGATCCTTTAAGGATGTTTAAGGTCCTTTGCAACCCAAACCATTCAGTGATTCTATGACATATGCAGTAAGGACACGATCTCTGATAGGATTACTCCTAGCCTTCAGAGGAATGTGTTAAAAAAATTATACTACTTTGCCATCATTGTTTTATCAGTATGTGTTTTAAAAAAAGTGAAGCAAAATCTCATATATTCAGAGATATCATACAAAAGAACAAGCTGAGGTGCAAAGACAAAACAGTTTGAGGGCATTGACAGGCCCTTCCAAAAGGGACAACTCATGTGAACATGAATATTCTGAAAAACTGAGAAAAAGAATGATCAGATTTAAGACAGTACAAAATTGTTCTCTTTTGCTCTCAGATATATGTGGGAGAAATACTTTTATATAAGTTACTAAATATAAAATATGGAGTCACTTGCTAAATGTACTGTATTCCAAACTGATATTTAAGGGTTGGTACCTGTACAAGAACTTTGCTGCAAATATTATACCTCTGGAGCTTGTGCAGGTATTCATTTTGTTTGCTCATTTGCCATCTATACAGATGTTTTGCTCGTTTTCAAAATGTGTTCTCATCTTACAGGCTTTCTCATCTTGCAGATGATTAATGCATTTGACACAAAGTAAATGAGAGAAGAAATTATTTTCCATTGTTATCCAGGATTTTAGTTAGGAATTTTGCATTTTCACTGTTTGTCAATGCCATTATTATGCAATTCAACAAAATCTCTGCAGCTTCTGGCCTTGCAAGAGAAATGTCAGTCCTGAAATCTGGTAATGGAAGTTTACTTTTTCTTTCTAAAAGCTTTATTTCTATTTCTCACAGAACTTGTGGAATTTGGAAGTGTTATTTATTATCAACATAAAAGAAATTATCTCCTTGCTCTTCCGGTTTAGAAAAAAAATTGCAAATCAGTGTTGTTAAGTGTGTTTTCAATGCAGCCAATAAAATAGAAAGGAAATGTAGTTATTGAAGAAAAGAATCATGATTCTCCTTACCTATGCATTTCTATTTTCAGTTATGCCATGATTTTTATGTACTTTTATTTGTGTAAAATAGTCTAATCCCAATGAAAGAAATCAAATTAAAGCACCAATGTCATGTAGCTTTATTGGGGGTTAGATACAGTTCTTAGAGATAGTTTGTCTTACTCATTTACATATTTTGTGATTTTTCTACAGACAGTGTGCACAGAGCTATTTTGAGCATTTACTGTGATAATTCTTCTCCACATGATTAAAGTCATAAACTGCATTGACCCAGAGAGAGGCATTATGAATGTGTAATATCAATTTACATGTGCTTATAAAGCCAAACAATATTGTGCTCTTCTAAAATGGAGATGTGTTAGTAACATGGGTTCATTGTTTCCATCTGAATGTAACATATCTCATCGCACTGCAGTGGTTTAAAGTTGGTTCATAGTGGCCAAATTCTCTAATGAGATGTGAAGAGTGAGGCTTCACACTTAGTTAAGGCACTTGGAGCTATTTCTTCACTGACAAAATGCATACAAGGTGATTATGTTTCCAAGAAGTCACTCTTTTACAGAGTTCTATTTTCTAATCGTTTAATTGATTGCTTATAGAAAGAGCCAGCAACTCTTCTGGCTAGTTAAGTCTGACTTTAGTTACAGACATTTTCTTGTGCATTTGGTCCTCTCCATATCGAAATTATTGCCCCTCCAATTCTTCCCTCTAAAGATTTTTCAGTTTAGTGGAGAGCATGTTATCTGGAGGGGCAGTTTGCTTGTATTCCTCTTTTCAGAAAACATTAGAACTAGAATGTGCTTTTTCCCAATGCACCCATGTATTCATAACTTGCTAAGTCATACTGGGGAATTTCTGATATTTTGTATCTAGAAAGTACTGGTGCTTGATCAAAGTGACTCCATATACTTTCAAGTCTGCCTAAATAATCCATCTCTTCGCTCTGTCTGCTTTTCCATCATTTTAACCTTCGTTGTAATCCACTGCCAGCACTGTGAGCTTTGAAGGTGACTTTGTTAACCCAAATGACCTTAGCCACACACCTAGTGATTATTGCGATTCGATGTATTGCAGCTTCAATTTTGCGAGAATCAATCTATGAGAAAGGAGTATTTTGACTGTTCCATTTGTGTTAATCTAAATTGCTTTAGATTGAGCAAAAGCTGAGTTTCTTACTTGCCATGCTTAATTGCTTTTTCAATTATATTGGTTTTTCAATGCTAGGTCAGTATTGGTAGCTGGAAGCTGTTTTGTGAACTGACTATGTCATCTTGAGTCTCTATAAAGATAATTGTAAAAAGCTTAAGAATGGTCACTGTGAGGGTTTGAATCTTTTCTGTACATAAAATGCACTTTAAATTAAAAAAAACCCAAACACCAAAAACCCAAACCAAAACCAACCTACATAGCTACAAGTTATTGCTAGCAAGCTAGGGGCTTCTAATTAACTCGATTGAGGAGTGGTTTTAATGTTCAGTTAAGAGCACATATTGAAACAGCAATAGTGACAGCCAGTGCCTTCATCATGAAAGTTCTTACAACTAGAGAGCACAGAGAGGAAGAACATGTCACACCAAATGAAGAAAAATTTCCTTCAGTGTTTAATAAATTCTCCATTTGTCTTATTCATCCATATTGCCTTTAATCTGAAGTCCTGTGTGAATTCACTGATCCAAAGCCAAACGTAGCCCAAGCCATGAAAATTACTATATCTCACATATTGTAACAAATTGAAGATTTTCCAGGCTGGAACGTTCCAGACAAATTCCTAATTATTGTGAAAGTACCAGTGTTCTTTACATTTGGTGATTCACTGATGCAAAGAGTTAATGAATGATCGATCCTATGGGAGAAAAAACCTCAGACTGACTTCCATCTCTTATTCCACACCTGAGGGAAAGTATGAGGAGACATTGATGGTCAGGCCACATAACAGTCTGGTCACACAAGAGCACTCAAGGGAAATGAGCTTCTGGAACTCTTTGAATCTTTCTTTTCTGTCTGTCTTTCCATCCTCTAAGGTCCTATCATTCAAAGCTTATTTTGCCAAGAAACTTCCACCATATCAATCCACTGTGTACTAAAAGCAAAGGATTTTTCTTGCAAATTATCATCACAGAGTGCACCAGTGTAAAATTCTGCTTATTAATGAACCAAAAATTAGTGTCCACTGGTGTAATATTGTGCTGTGGATTTGTGAAAGTTCAGAAAAGCAAATACTTTCAAATCTTCAATCAAAGCATAGACTATTTTGTCCTTGAGAAGCAAATTAGTATTTTGAACTCCCACCTCATGGACGAGAAATACTTGCTGTATTAAACCCAAGACCCTCCTTTGTCTTTCCATTAAGCCTATTAGTGTGCAGCTTATGAGAATGGACTCACTGTTGTTCCAGTGGCTCTTCCTGTCTCCAGATGGGTTAAGAATCATGAACAATTCTCTGCATTCCTTTTCCAATCCTGTTTTTATGTTCAGGAGTATTTCTTCCCTCTCTTCTGCTCATACTTTTTTTTTTTTTTCATCCCCTAAAAAAGAAGCTCATACTTCATATTACCAAAGATGACACTAGTAGAGCCCATCTTATTGCATACCTAAAAGATGATGCTTCTTTTAAACTGGTAAAACAACCTCATCAGCATCTTCACTTGCCTCTCCCAGCTTTGCCAACCTGACTTTTAAAAATTCAGTCAGTGTAATGCTGTATTCTCCTTTGAGGCTTTCACTCACTGTTCTGGAGTTGAGATACTGATGATGTTGTTCAGAGATGTCACAAAATGTTTTTTCTGATTGAAGGGGTGTTTTGAAGAATGATCATTTACTTACAGTCTTGAAGTAAACTAGTAAAACTAGTTTGTATAAAGCTTCCATCATGGAACTTAAATTATGCTAATGGGACTAGATGACATAGATCAGTCCATCTTGAGTTTGTTCTGAAAATATGCGTCTTGGTTTTTTCCCACCTCTTTTGTGCCAACCCTGACCTAGTAGTGTTTTTATTGACTATGTGGGTTCAAAATGCTCTGCATCTGTGGCAACTGATTTGAATTTTTTATTATTATATCATGCTGGTCACTGATTGAAAATTATTGAAGCTGATGGGCTTATTAACATTCATGCTTCATTCACATTACATGCAGCCTTCATACTTTTATATCACTGACAGCTGAAACAATACTAGCCACACCTAAAGCACAGGGACATGGACAAGAAGTTGGAGATTTAAGCGAAGTGTGTAGGAGGTTCTTCTGTCGATTCAGATAAAATGTTTCTGTGTGCGCAGAAACATCAGCCTAGAAAAAACACAACAAAATTCCATGGAGAAGATAAGGCCAGAAAAGCAATGTAAACATATTTTAAGAAAGAAAAGGGGAGGGAGACCTGTTTTGTGCACAGTTCTTGTAGTGAGACTTGGAACTACAAGCAAAGAGATGGTTTCTTTCTGGTCTGGATTCATTATCTTTCTAGAGGAACAAAACCTTCACATGCATAATGTGTAAATAAAAGGCATTGCACCTAATAAATACTTCACTCCATCGCTGATTTATATCCCTAATGAAAATAGCCTACAAACTTTCTCTTGGCTCTACCTAAGTAAAAAATGGTGACATCAACAGCCGAAGCAAATCCAGTTTCTGAGGAGATAAGTTGAAATTTTCTGTTAACCTTGAACTCACTTGGAACATGAAGAAAGAAAAAAATATTTTCATTTGAAACTATTTTCTGTTTCTAATATCCTGGAGGAGAATACTTGTATTGTCTCACCACAAATAATGTAAACTACTGCTACCCAAACATGATCTTCTTGGGACGGAAACTGAGATTTATTCATTGCTTCAGGAACACAGCTCATAGGCTGAGAAGAAGCATGACAGGGGTTTTAGCAGTCATTTTGGCTGCTGGCATGCTACTATACTTGTTGAAAAACTTCACTACTTCTTTAGCTCTGGGAGCTAGAGACTGGCTCTATACTTTGGAGCCTATCACCCTGAATTGTCCAGAGCATAACTACAAGATAGGAGAGGGAATAAAAATCTACCTGTCCTGGCAGGCATCCAGAGAAGACGTTGGTGGTTTCTGCCAGAAACAGAAGACTTCTAAGACAACCTGGCAATAAATTAATTAGACAAACTTAGGCTTGCAGATTAAACTCAATGAAAAAAAAACCAAAACTGTTCTGAGAGGCTGTGGAATTCACTGCAGAACCTGAGTCGTCTGGCATCAGTGCATCAGAAGAGGAAGCAGTTATCAGTGAAGAAAATGGAAACGGATTATCACAAGTCTGTAAATATGCCTGTGTTTAATAAGCACTACAGTGAAGGAGATTTTGGTCTGTATCCCGACTGATGGTTTTGTGTTGGTTCTGTTTAGAATAAAACTGATTCCTAAATTGAGAGAAATTTAAACAATGTAAAAAAAAAAAGTTAATTGCCAAGATTATTAAAATCTTGCACTAAATAAATAGAAGTACTTGAAATTAAGCAAGACACCTAGGTAGTTGTGAGGACATATGAACTCATAATTGCTTTGGATTTCTTTGTGATAAAATATGAATAATGAATACCAACAAAGTGTCCTACAGAGTCAGTTTATGGAAATCCATTTTCAAGATGAAGCCCAGGTCATCAAAGGAAAGGATCTATAAAGGCAACTGATTTGCAATGGACAGATTATCCTGTCTGTAAAAGCACACATCATTGTAGATACCTGCTGTGGTCATTTTCTACAAAAGGAAGGAGAAGATAAAGTGAAACAATTTTCATAAAGGAATTCTAGGTGCTCAAGTCTTTGTGGCTTTGAAGGAGAGATGGATGCTTGTTTATTCACTGAGCACTTTTGATGAGCAAAAGCAGTAAGAAAAAAATAGATGGAAAACAGGAGGCAATGTATCTAGTAAATACAAATATACAAGGAATTACTGGGGAGAAAATAAGCTTATTTTGATGCTGAATTTACTCTAATGTGTTGCTCTAACATTAAATGTAAAACAGGGGATGACCTAAGAAACTTTGTCATTATAAAGCAATCATCCTGATCAAGTATGGATCCTGTACAGCAATGATAAAAGGGAAATACTTTATTAAACAGCTAGCTCACCATTTACCTGCTGCAAAGATGGAGAAGTCCTCTGAGCCATCAAGGAATCAATCATGCCTTCCTCAGTTCCGAGCCTAACCTATCGTTCTGTTCAAAAGATAAAAGCAGATTCAGTGGGCTACTGAAGGCAAGTTTACAGGAGGATTCATGCTCGCTAAGGAATAGATGGAGCCAGGGATGTTGTGGCATGAAGAGAAGGCTGACCCAAAGGGCAGGAGGAGGACTGCCCTCACAGCAGACTGGAACCTCTGGTGAGAAACACGCACAGTGTCCCCACTGTGTTTGAAAAAATACTGGGAATGGTGTTCCATGACACATTATGTTTGTTCGACCCAGGTAGTATTTGATGCATGCTAGTGTCTGAGTGAAAAGTAATACATCTGCCAGAGATCCATGATAAGTTGAAGATTTCTTACTAGCTACTGTACCCAGCGAAATATAGCCTGATTAAAAAAGAGCCCAGTGTGCACATACAAGGTGCACATGCTAGTCTTCCTCTGAAAAAAAAAAGGAGTAAGGCTTCAATCTGTCCAGCTCTGCAGATAAACAGCCACATTCTGTAAAACTCCTCTAATTACAGGGCAGTTGCTTGGAAGTTCAACAGTGTTGCAAAAGCCAAGGATAGATGGGCAAGGAGGGACATTTCAAAGCTGAGCACAGCTGGCATTTCCACAGTTCTTAAGGGCTCTTACAGCTGCTCTTGTCTGAACCTTTTTCAGACTGCCATTTGAATGCGGTTCAGAGTTGGATATTTACACTTCGCAAGAAGTATTGGTGAACAGACAAATAATTTAAGTGTGCAGTAGCTGTTTACAGCAAATGCATAAGTAAGAAGTATTATTTCCTTCAAGTTTTATATTGGAGGACAGGAGTGCACATAGGTAGTGTGCCCCCGCAGTGGTTTGTTATATTCATGACTCTTAAAGACTGCAAAATGCACTGCAAAGTTTTAACAAGTATCTATAGTAAAGCTCATGTCTAATTGAGAAAGCTTTGATGGGAACAGATGCTGCCTGAAAAAGACAGAAAGGAACTGATTGATTAAGAATGTGTTTAGAAAGAAATAGATGCTGCTTTGTTTAATGTGAATGGGGGCACAGGTTCCTGCAGCATACTCTGAGACCTCTTAAGGAGAGGACTTGGATACCAGAGAAGAGTGATGGTATGGTAGGTACACCCATGCTAGAATGCAGTACCACCACTTGTTATTATAATAAAGGCTCTTCATTTACAGCAGAAAGTTTGAACCATGAAAGATTAAGTACAGAAGACAGGAATTACTTCCCAACAGCAGATGATGATGGATACAGGTTGCAAAACCTAAAGCAAAATGAAAGATGTGAAAAAAATAATGTGTAATTCTTGTGGGAGGTATTTCTTTCAATGTATCTGTGTACTTGATATGGACTTGTAGTCAACTTTTTTGGGTTCCAGTAAAGAGTTGCTGAAAGCCAACAAAGAAACCTAAACAGCAGAATCCAAGATTTTAAAACTGCTCTCTTAGCTGAAGGTGGGAAAATTGAAACAACTCTGACATTAAAGCTGATGGAGGTGGGGAGAGGAGAAAGAAGTGTTTCTTATGGCTGTTCCTGAATCCTAAAATACCAGAATCCAGAACATTTGCCTCAGAAATGCTATCTTCAAATTGGGCATGGCCTGTCTCATTAGATATCAAAGAAATAGGAATCTGAGAAATGGTAGATCCTTTTCAGTTTTCTAAAGGGTTATGAAATAGTCAGGAAAATATTACACTAAAGTTTTGGGTTGGTGATTTGAAAACATCTTAAAATAAATGTAGCATGCAAATACTACTATTTTATATAGTTTATATTTTGTAAATGACTTCTTTCTGCTGGCATGGACCTTGTTGCCATTCTAGATTTCACCACTGTGACAGATCAAAAGTGTTGTTACTATACAAAGTGGGTGAAATCTACCGTGTATCTGCTAACACTCTTCCTTTAGACTATATGTGAAAAACTGCTTTAAGTTCTTTATCTGCTAGACAGCTGGAGCTGTAGGGACTGTTAAAGCACAGACACTACACAGGCCTGACCGTGAATTTGCGCACAGGTGGGTCTGAATGAAAATCCAGTGATCTGGAAGGAGCTGTGTGTGCATGAGTGTGGATGAGAGATCCACAGCAGTGCATAGGTAAGCAGCAGAGACACTCTGGAGAAACACTTGAAACAGAACACGTGGGAAAAAAAAAGTCCAAAGAACGCTGTGGGACAAGTGCCACACAGGAAATGCTGGGAACCATGAGCTCCATGGAAAATGCTTTCCTTCATTTGCGTCGTATTGAATTTAGGACAACAGAACTGTATGTATATTATTCATAAATAAACATGATTGCGCCAAAGAGATAACTGACTTATAATTGTTTTTCCCATCTATGTGACCTTCTTTTTTTTTTAGCTTACTGGTTGGGTCCAAAGGATATCCATAATTTGGATGGTTTGGGAAGTCTAGTTCAACAGTGTGAAACCAACAAATCCCCATAAAGGGGAGTTTCATGAATAGAGTTTTGCCTTTTTTCCCCCCCTCCCTTTTCCTCTCTCCACCTGATAGTAGAGTGACTTAATACCGAGTATCTGGGCTACCATTAAGGGACTTGGAGAAAACAGATTAACAGGTAAGAAATGAGCTATGTTAATGGAATATGCATTATAAAAAGGCAAAGTGGTCCTTTTAGACAAAGTCTAAGAAAGGAGGTTATATTGTTTTCATGTGCTATGCCTACATATAATTTATAGGAAAATAAAAATTTGCTAATTGTTTTTACATCTTTTATTTACAATAATTATGGGCTTGCTAAGGTATGGAAGTGACCTAATAGTTACAATTGTGACCTCTAAGTTATTGTTAATTTTACTGTCAGTATGTACTTCACATCTCCTACTTAATGGTATGCTAATTGTACAGCAGGATGTCACATTCGCCAACATACAGATTCCCTATTTCAATTACAGCTAAGTAAATCTCCATTACTAATGAGTAAGCATTTCTTTTCCATGTACATTTGCATTATAATGGACATTTTCTTTATGCACTAAAATTATTCTTTCCTTGACAACAACTATATATTTTATTCTACAGTAAAGGCTACAACATGATGATTCATTCCTTTCTGTTGGGTTTATCTGTATTTAAATTGTCAAGTGTTCTGGATAGCCTGACGTTTTCTGTCCCATGTTACTTTTCTGTACTTCCAGAATAAATTTATGTATTTGCTTTAAGACAACCTACTTAAGACAAATCACAAAAAAAGTAAGCTTAGGTGTCAGTCATAAATTAAGCCATAATTTCAAAATTGTTGCATTGTTTCATTCATGTTGCTGAGAAATCTCAACTATTTATGTCAGTGCAAAGTGACCTTTACGATACAATGTTTAACTTATTTGAATATAAAGAAGAAGTGACCACAAGTGACACAAATCAGTGCGAGATCCCACTCTGCTTAACAGAGCATAGCTCTTTGGCTATTAAATACAATCCCCCAAACAGACATTTGCTGCCCTGCCGATGCATATATCTACAAATGCGACGGGCAGCTGAGTAAAATGAGGGGGGAAGGCTTCCTGTTACATCTGAGCTATGCGGCTTTGCTGCCAAATCCGCTCCCTCTTGGGGGTAATGGCCAGTCACTGGGTGCTGCTGAACTGCTGAACTTGGGCAGCCGGGTGCTGCTGGCGGAGGATTCCCTTCGTCTGCCAGCACGGTGACCCAAGAGGCTTTCCCTGCCCAGCCTCAGGAAATGAAGATACTGGCAAATTGAGTCCCTGTGGTGGAGATCCTGCCTTCATTCTGCATGGCCCCGGGAAAATGTATCGCCTTTTATACACAAATAAGGACTGTGAGTTTTATTGATAAAGTGATAGTTTAATCTTTGATAATGTGCAGCAAAGAAGGTGTTGCTTTGCTTTCGAAGGGGCCACTCCCTATGCAGTAAATTATGTTACAGGGATCTTTTTTCGATGCCCAAAGAAGGTTTATATATCAAAGAGAGTGCATTAATGAACAATCATTAATATTCCTGGCGATTTTTAATTTGGCCTGGTGGGTGTGTATATGGGGAAGAAGATTGGGTTTGGGTTCTTTTAATGATATAAGTACATGGGATATTTTAAAGAGACAAAATGTGGTGAAAGCATTAGGTAGCATTCCAGAAATGCAAGAGGAAATGTGTGCAACCAGATGTTAGAAGTAACAGATTGATTTCCTGGTCACTGTGCATGAATTCTTTCTAGCCTTGTGTATATCCTGATAATTGGATGGCTTACAGTATAGATACAAAGTTTGTTTTGTTTTTATTTTGAAAGGCCTACGGTATGCAGCCTTTTTCCCAGACAGCAGCAAAAAACAAGGTGAACAATTTTTGCACTATGTGGTTTTGAATTCTGTCATATTTTCTATTACGTTTCTGTCTTCCATTAGGATAGCTTAGTTTACTATATTAACCACCACCATCATCCATATCACTTCCAATTCTGAGTTTAGTCTACATTATATATGTATGTAGTTTGATAATTTTTTCTCTCTCCTGGGGGCTGGAAGTGGTTACTCACATGTTACAGTTCAAGCTGTTGTTACAATGGTTGCCCTTTAATCAGTCCTTTTCGGAGTGGCTGATGACACCTGGTGGTGTATTTTGTAAATGCAGACTTAACCGGGCTTGCAGCTGCCGGAGAATTTGGACCTGTCCTACCTGGGCACTGACAGTCAAGAGTTTGAGCTATTTAAATGAATCTGATCTCCTGCATGAAAAAAATGTGTTGGGAGCACATTCTCCTCCCATTCAAATTTCTGTAAACCAGGAGAAGCAATAACCTGTCATTGCTGTTGGGGCAAAATTAACGCCTCTGACCTTGCTATTGAGGTCAATAGTGTAGCTGTTCACAAGGGCTATGTACCTTTTTTATTTTCTTTATTAACTTTTCAAATATACTGCATAAATGAATGTTTTATCTATACTTATGCACTAAATATACTGCATTAAACTAAAAATCTTTTCTGTGAAAACCCTGGGTGATTATATTTAGAAATAATGATATTTTCAAAACTTTACAGTGTGAATACTGAAGGAAGCTTCTTCTGGTGTTTTATTTAATGTCATGGTTTCTGGCTTGAGTGTATGATTTTTCTTGCCAGCAAGTATATTTCCGTATGTTTATGAAATTCCACATCTCTTTGCCAGCATATTTCCTAACAATGGAATATCTGGGATATACCAATAAGTAACTAGTATGAATAAAAATTAAGAATCCTTGAATCCTGATTCTGTGGTGAAATTCCTCAGTCGCTGGGACCTATTGAGGTCGTCTCAGTTTGATTTTTATCTGGATAGATCTTTAATCAAAACTGATTCTTTTTCTTGCTTAATTGGCCCTTTACTGCCATCTGATTATTTTTATTTCTTTTTTTAGTTTCATAAAGAAGACAAGCATTACACTTAATGTGAAAGAAATGTAAAACAATACTTTATCCTAATTTTTCTCAGTCTATGGGCAAATCAAGTACATCAACAATGCAGTATCTTTAGTTGTTTCTAAAATATTGTAAAGAAAGGGCTCCCAAATGCACTGCCACTGGACTTTGTGGAAGGGGAAAGATTTGGTGAAATGAGAATGTGTTCTTTATAGCCAAAATCAGTGGTGTTATTATGCCGTTCTGAGATACACAGAATTGGCAAGTAAAATTAAATGAGGAGAAACAATAGAAGAGTCAAGTTACACTGTTAATCTGAACAACAAAGGAAGGCAAAGTTCTGAGTTCAAAAATCATTATTTCAGGGTTGCTTGGGGGTTTTTCCCTCCCCTAAATTTAGTGCCCTGCAGTCCAGCATTCACGGTATGTAAACTTTAGTGTAGGCAATCCGGGTTGAGGCTGTCCCCAAATCTCTTATATTCATGGGAGGCTCTGGTCAGATGAATTATGTACACAACACATCTGCTCTTCAGGATAAGGGACTGGAAGTGCCACTTCTGTGTAGCACCTCTTATGCTGCTCCATTGGAGGAGACTGCTCACACAAGGACTTAAGTGACCATAGTTCCCAAGCACGGGAAAATGAGAACCGGATAAATGCCAGTTCTGGCAGTTGGTGGGAATTGCTGACTCCACCTTTACAACATGACATTAAAAATAATTTGATCAGATTTTTATCAAGATAATTTATTGAAGAATAGGAGTAATTTCTTCAGAGATCTGAAACCATTGAAAAGTGACATTTGACATGCAGAGGCATTGGGAGTTTTATCTGATACATGACAGCTATTTTGTCTTCTAAGTGTAGGGAAAAGTGTGGCATTTCGGATAACAAACATAAACATTGAATGGTGGCCACTGGAAATTCTGTCTGGTTTTAGTACTACAGATTCTAGAGTAAAATTCTGCCTCCAAATTATATGCATGCTGCTCTCATTTACCTCAGCAAAGCTTGTGCACATGTTTCAAAGGTCAGAATTTGGCCGTTGGGGCTGAATTTTCAAGGAAGCATGTATTAAAGACATCTGTGCATCAGCAGAACCATATCCTTTGTCTTCTGTAGAACATTTCAGGAATAAGCCTAGTGTTATTGGACACTGCAAGTGAAACATTTGCTATTTTTTGAATTGCATTGGGATTACTTAGCAGAAACGTTTCTTGCAGTAATAGGTTCATGATTTCATTTATTTCTTGTAACTCAACACTTTGATACTGAAAAGTTGTTAGTTTTAAGAGACTAAGACTGGAAGGGACTGCCCTTCAGAAAATTACAGTTGAAAATATACTGTAACAATCAAAACAAGGGGAAATAGTCCAAGGAAATAGGTATGATCTGTTGAGGTGCACAAACTTTTGTTTGTAGTTTAATAAAGAGAGGTCAACAAGTGTTTTACACAAAGGTAGAAAACATTCATTGTGGACAGAGCTCATATTTGAAATTGTTACTAATCAGACAAAACTGAAAAAACTAAAACTTGGCATTCATATTCTATTGGAGTTAGTGTGTATTAAACTGATGAAGATCTTTAAACATGTAGGTTTTCCCCTGTTTTTTAAACATTATACACTTCTTAAAATGTTTATAATGTCTAATTGCTGCTGGATTTCAAGACATATCAATTTTGTTCTTAGTTCCTGCAGATTTTGACAGAATGTCATACCAAAATATTTTGTATTTTTTGTAGGACTGGGAAACAGAAAATCATGACTGGTATTGTTTTGAATGCCATTTGCCTGGAGAGGTGTTGATATGTGACCTGTGTTTTCGTGTGTATCATTCCAAGTGTTTGTCTGATGAGTTCAGGCTTAGAGACAGCAGTAGTCACTGGCAGTGCCCAGTTTGCAGGGTGAGTACCTATGAGATTTCATGTGCTGATTAGAGGATTGATATTCATTAATAGATTCATTAAGGTGTCCAGATGGTCTGGCCAGGTTAATGGATAAAGAACTGAATATTGAAACAATGGTACATACGTAGAGTATTTTTACAGAGATACCAAAATATGGTGCATGTAGCAGATGGTCATTTTTGAAGACTTCAGCAAGTTTTACTTATGCATTTGAACGCACACGGTATACTGTGTGGGAATGTGTGTGTTCGTATGTATGCCACGTGTGAATGCAGTATATTGTGGAAATCTTCAACATGAGTAAACAAATTGCTGTATAAGATGCTACTGTTTCTACTTAACATAATTTTAATGAATCATAATGTATTTTTTTGTATTTTGATGACTGCATTCTTAATATTTTATTGGAATCATATATTACATTATAAAGCCACAATCATGTTACTGATGAGGGCAGTATCAAAAAATATGGGGTGAAATCCTGCTTCTCATTTACTAACGTGGATTCTATTGGTGCAAAAAGGCCAATATGGATTTCACCCATAGCATCCATATCTATGTTGCTTTTTCTTTAAAATTGCTATTTTTATGAGTATGGTAGGGAGACAGCAAAGAGTATTTTTTATATACTTTCCAAGAATGAGCAGGTACGTTGTCTACATGTCATTAGAAGACTAAACATTCTAGTCAGGATGGTGCTTACTGATACCTGGCCTCGAAGCAGCCAGATATGTCTCTTTACTGTTGTCATATCCGCGTCACCTCCTCCAATGGAGACCATTCCTAGGCTTCCTTAAATGGAGGGAATAATGCAAATGATTAAGATAAAATTATTGCTACAGAAAGGCATAAAACTGCCAGTTGCATTCTGCCTTGGATTGCTGGGGGGAGAGGAAATTCCCTTGCTAAAAGCTTAGATGTAGCTGTAGAGCAGCAGACTCACCTTCAGCTGATCTGTGCTGCAGGGAATGTAAGGGTTCAGGTGCTCGGTAGTACGGAGAAGCAGTTTTTGAAAACACGTGGATTGTTTTGTTTCAAAACAGCACTTTCTGACTGCTGTTACCTTAGTACCAGTTGTAAAAAACTTGTTGCCTGGTGCCTCAGATTAGCAGCTCTCAGGGTTTAGGGAAATAGTAAGAAAATTCAGCCTGCCTCAAGGAACTGGAAAGGAATGAAAAAGAAGTAGTGGCAGGGAAAAACCAATTAAGAATAAGAACACGTACTATATCTCTACATATTGAATTACTAGCATTTAATTTAGCTACTCAATATTCCCTCTGTTAAAAACAAAGAATGACCATATATAGGTGAATTGCTTTCACATTTTTAAATAAATCTCTTTAATAATGGTTGGTTCTTGTAATAAGTATTGATAGTTCTTATAAATAGTTAATATTAGATAAACTGGATCCAGTCTCCACTGTAGTTCACCAGTAATTTTAGATAACACCTGGTTAGAGTAGGGAATGTAAATGGTTTAAGCCACCTTGTATATGAGGTGGTTTATAACATCTGTCTTGTAACATGGATGTCGTCAGAGTGGAAATGCTGAATCATTGCATGAAATATGCACACATATGTAGGGTGGTCAGCTTGGAGAACAGTTTGACTTTCCTCCCAGAGCACTGAAATCCTTTATGGCAATGATATTAAACAAATGGTTACCTTGAAAAATTCTCATGAAACTCAGACCAAGTGCTCTGTGTCTGTCTTTCTGCATATTGGTTGCCTTTTTGTTACACAAAGACTAAGAAAAGGGTTTGGGGGCTCTTACATACTTCCTGCCCCAGAGATCTTTGGCTTGCTCAGTGCCTCAGATGATGATCAACCTATTTTTGTGACTATTCAGTTTTGAATGTCACGGCATTCTTTTCCCCCCTGTGTTGGCAACTCCTATTTTCCTTGTAATTAATCTGAATCACTTCAAGCCCTAATTTGGCAAACTTGGACTAAGGAGGCTTCCATAGGCCCTGTAACCTACAGAGATCTAGTTTGGCATGGGAGTTAGCATCCTTGTGTCAGGCTTCAGTATTCTTCCTCTGCTTTCTCCCCACCTCCCTAGGAAATGACTACTCTAATTTTATTTTAAAAGCAAGAGAGAGGCCTACACTCAAAAAACTGTGGTAATTTGTAGAGCCCTGGCTGATGTCCAGAGGACGTAACAGAGCTTAACTATCTTGCATAAGGGCAATGGGATTTACTTTGCATTATCAGCAGTAAATATGTACATTCAAGAAAAGTAATAGCTGGGACAAAGGCATGCATATATTTTCATACTTTATTCTTGTAACTGGACATAGCAGTTTTCACCTGGGGATTTCAAAGCTCTTTACAAAGGTGAAGTAAAAATATGTTTGAAACCTAATATATTGGGAGAAATAATCGAAGAACACTTCATTCTTATGTAAAGATTGCTTCTGTAATGCTGCCAAGGTCAGCAAGCCTTTGGATTATTCATTTCACAATTGCTGGTTGTACTAGTTCAATCAACCTGTGCAGCTTTATCTTGCACACTTGACTACTCAGAAACATTTTATAAAGGACATTGCCAAGGATTTGTTCATAACTTTAAAATACTTTTCTCCCATAACATTTATAACAGTCCCTTGCAAACCTTGCTCTGGACTTTTTCCCTGCTTGTGTTTTTTCTCCACTGCATCCATAAGCAAGAATGTCCAGTTCCTGGCTTTTTTTTTAGCTTGACAGTACCAATCTGAATATTTTGAACCCTACATAATTCTCAGCAGGAGTCAAGAGTCAAACAAAGTTCAATTCAAACCACATTGCAGTGATTGAAAATTTTCCCTGACCGCTGACTAATCATTGTCTTAAGTGAAATAAATTGGTATTATCAGCAAAATTCCTGGTAGACAGGTCACAGGAGAAAGACTCAGTATCGAATGAACTTAGCAATTACATTCCCCATTACTGGAACAGTCCATTCAAGACAGGGTTAGTCAACTAGATTTCTGAAGGATGCAGGAGACTTGTACATTTATTGCTGCTCTTTGATTAGATAAAAGGAGGAAATTAATTTTCTCCAGCTGTTAATTTAGCACCTAAAGACTACAGAAAGTACTGCAAAAAATACTAGCGGTTTTTTTTGGGGGGGAAATAGATATATACAAAGTCTGAACAGAAGAATATTGATCACATGTTGGGGTAACCAACTATTATTATTTCTTTTTGTAAAAATTCAAATTTTAAAATAATTTTATAGAAAGACGAAATTATTCATGGTGACATTTAGTTTGTCCCAGAGGAATAGATTTTGATTTGTGAAACAAAAAGAATTATTCGTATAGATTCACTTGAGTCCTAATTTTTTTTACAAAAGATCAGATTGATCTTCCATGCATGTGCTTTGCAAGGAATTATAACCAATTTACTTATCATAATGGATGTTTCAGTATTTCTGTTTTTTATATATATGAGAGTAAAGTAAACTCTAGAGCTTAAGATATTAAATGCTGCACTGATAAGTATTCTATAAATAGGCTATTTCTGAGTTCTGATACTGTACTAAGCATTTCATAGAGTACATAAAAATACACCATCATGCAGTTCACAATCAACTTCAGACATAATTTGACAAGTGAGAATGACAAACAGTAGAAAGTCAGAAGCACAGAAAGATGAAGGTTACTTAACTGAAGTAACTCAAGTAATTAGATCAGGGGGTTTTAGGTACTAGCTGTCAGTCAGGATGGTTAATGAAAAATACAAGGAAGGAAGAAAGAACATGGCTCTATTGACTTTATGGAGTGTTATGGTAGGAGTTTGTTAGATAACTGTATGATGAAACATATTCTATAAACAGGATTTGGCATAATCACACAAATATCAGCCATGGATTGGTGGGTGAAGGGAAGTCCTAGTACAGGACTGATAATAGCATGACGTGGTTCAGTGCGCAGAGCCCACGCTTGGGGAGGGAGCTGTTAGTGCTTGGCAGGTCTCTCTCATTCACCTTGCAGCTGCATGCACCCTTGAGTAAATCAGGGAGCCGGTAGAACTGGACACTACATAGGGTGTATTTGATAAAGGAATTTGTCCACAGCAGTGAGAAAACTGGGAAACTTCCACTGAGAGCCTGCTACCACCTTCTCTGTGCACATAAAAGCATATTTAATTTATATGATGCTTCTTAGAAGGAGCTCAGTGCACCATGTAAGTACAAACCAATTTGTGGATTCAGCTGTAACATTTCTAAAAGCACCTAATGCTTCGAAAAGTCTAGTTTAACTGGTCTGGAAAGAGGCAGGTCTTATGCCATATTCTGCTCATGCAGATGCTTTTCTGTATGCTGCTTAGGGCATATGGCATACTGGTTGCTCTGAGACCCATCCCATGTGCCTGCATACCTTTCTTAATGGTACAGGAAACCTGAGGACCTGAGGGTTGCAAGTTTGAGAGGGCGGCAGAGCAGTAAAGCTTTCCATATGTAGCACAAATTCCTCTGGAAATTTAAGACCTAAAAAAAAAATCCAAGGGCCAGTGGGTAAAGCAACGAGTTTCTAAACAGCAATGGTGAGTGGATGGTAGACTCTTGCATACAGTTCCCCTCTGCAGATACACCCCTGGAAACCTGAATTGCTTCTGAAAGTGGAACTGGTGCCTTAGAAACATGCATCTGTCATTGAGCAGCCTTCACCTAATCCATCACCAAACTGAAATGAAGCTCTTTGATGTGTGTATGCACATGACAGTTGAGGGAGGAAGAGAAAAAATATTCGTTAATGGGAAATTATAGGGAAACCTCTTTACATGGAGAAAATGTAATTGAAATGCTTATAGCTAGACAGAATGCTGGCACTAACACCTTTCATTTCTTAAAGTTTCTCTATTTTTTTCTCTTCAAATGAAAGATTGCAGCAATGGCAGCATAATGACCATTGTCACACTGGGAGTTGAGAACTAAATGCTAACTCAGGGTGCAAAGGATAGTCACTTTCATCATAAATGGTTCTAGTGCAGGATGGAGAGTTTCTTGGCAGTGCCCCTCGCTGTTGCTAACCTCGTATGGTTCGGAAAGTCTTGTAGTGAATTCCTGCATATAACCATGTCAGAATTGCTAAATAAGTCACACCTGCACAGTGCAATATATTGCGACCCACTTTAATAGCTAAGCAGTATTATTAATCTGGAATATTGAATAAAAAAAGCAATGTAAATCCAACCTTCAGGTACCAGCTTCTAAGAAATAGATGTGCCGCAGAGAATAAGGCATGTATAAGGTACTTCCTGTACCCACAAGCAAAGAGGTAGGTTGCAGCCTTGGCCTTCCACCTACCAGATCTCATTAATCTTCTACATGAGGATTGCTATTATGAAGTTTATTACTTCACTCCTACATCCCCTATGTAAACATGTATGCCTGACCAAGCCTTTCAGTTTACCGTTATTCAAAGCAGAAGGATTGCAGATTTCTCTAAAAATTGGTGTGATTTAAATATCATCCTTGTTGTGGTTTAACCCCGGTAGGCAGCTAAGCACCACACAGCCGCTCTCTCACTTCTCCCCAACTTTCAGTGGGACAGATGAAAAGAAAAAGACAAGTAAAAGCAAGAAAACTTTTGGGGGGAGATAAAAATTGTTTAATAAGTGAAGAAATGGAAGAAGAGAGAAAAACAAAAACAAAAAACCTAAATCAGGGATGCAAGGGCAATGATTCACCACCCTCCATGGGTAGACTGGTGCCCAGCCAGTTCCTGAACAAAAGATGACTAACCCCCTTAAACGCCCTCCTCTCCCTTTCTGTTGCTGAGCATGACATTATATGGCATGGAATATCTCTTTGGTTAGTTCAGGTCATCTGCCTAGTTGTGTCTCCTCCCAACTTCTTGCGTACCCCCCAGTCTATTCACTGTGGGGGCACAGTGAGAAACAATTAAGACCTTGACATGGTGCAAGTACTGTTCAGCAAGAGCTAAAACATCAGTATGTTATCAACAGTGTTTTGGTCACAAATCTAAACCACAACACCATGTGAGCTGCTATGAAGACAATTAACTTCATCCCAGCTAGACCTAGTACAATCCTGTGTTAGGATTGTCCTACAAATACGACATCTACAAGTATAAAGGTCCTGATAATCTTTTGGGGCTAGATTGAATCTTAGCAGTCTCCTTGAAAGAAACTTGTACTTAAACAAGGTCTGCAGTAGTGTATCATAGTAGATGTGACTATGGGAAAAGTGGATCTTGCCACTTTTACATTCACAAGCCACTGTCCTTGTTTTTGCTTCCCAAAAGTAAGAAATTGAAAGACCTAATTTTCATTTATACTTGCTTCTATATCACTCTGGCTAAAAAGGGACCTGGAAGTGGGTATATTTTCTTGTATCAGAGAAATATGAATAGATTTTACACAAATTCTACTCCCCATCTGTAGTATTATCTACTTTCTTGCTTTAAGTGGCTCTAGGTTGACTTCTCTGTCAAGACCCTACAAGTCTTCAAAATGCATAATAGGGGTTTTCTTTATTAAAAAATCACACATTTTCCATTATAGCTTCCAAAGAATTTGTGAGTGGTACTTCCTAAAGGGCTAATCTTTGTTGAAAAGTGATTGAAGCAGTTGGATTATAACTTGCTTTCTACAAACAGTGAGCAACCTTGCCATCAAAAGACATTTTGCTGGCCTATAGACTCCAATTCCCTAAATTCATTACCTTTCAACATTTAGTAGAGGAACCTGGAGATCAATTTTTCCTTAAAATAAATCAATGTAGGGAATTGAAGAAAAAGTGAAGAAATTCAAGTTTGCCTGAATTGGCAAGTTAATTATATAATTTTCATTGGTGCTTAAGATGATATTAATTGCTGACATCAGTAACGATACAAACCCAGCTATCTATCTTTTCTTATGATCTGAAGGATAAGACTGTAAACCATCTATCTTAACATAGTCTCTTACAAACTGTCTTGCCTATCGGGGCATGAAAAATGGTTCACATGAATTCTGAAACACTTTCAAAGGATGATAAATTCAGAACCATGTCAGAAAATGAGGTATAGAAGGACTAGTGAGTGGAAGTGAATTTTATTGTGTGCTAATAAGTTTAAGTCTTTTAAAATGCTGTGTCATTAGCAAGCATACAGCACTCCACTGCCTAAAATGACAAAATGACAGCAGTGTTTCATAATGCAGATAATTTAATGCACATTTGGGTTTGCATTTGCAGTAGCAATGTTGGTTTATGCAAAACTGAATAGGTGAATTGAATTCCAGCAGAATGCACATTCTCATGGCAGACAAAGTAAAACATGAATATACGGAAGGTGATTAAGACATACAGGGTCAAATTCTGTCTCATTCCGGAATTTGGAAGGAAGGTCTGGGAACCATTAATATTATGAAAATAATGCTTAAATGCACTGTATATGTTAGAAAGACCTGGTGCTGGCCCTTCTCACAATAGTGAGTTTTACCCAACAGCAGTAGTGTCCTGTCAGGAAAAAGCTATAGTCTTGTTACGCAGACTGTAGTATCTATATAGGTTCATGATTGAACTGCTATCTCAGCACAGTTTGTAATGATTCTATGGATACTGTTAAGCAATCAAACACCTTCATTGGTAGTGCTGTGTACAATTTTGATTTAAGAAGGAGGTAATAAGTACAATCCTGAGATGTATAGGTTGCACACTTATTGTAGCACAAGGACCAGCCTGTGATTTTCAGCGTCTTTAGTGTCAGGAGGAATATAAGCAGAGGAGACACAATCAGATCTTATCCATTTTTTTGCACTAATGTGTAATTAATACTCTTGCCAAGTAAATATGTAAAAGTAGTTGCTCTCTACTCAAAGTGTCTCCCTCTATATGTTCAGAGTCATATATAAGTAATTCAGTAAAAAATAGCACACTTCTAGTGATTAATAGTTCATAAGCATCATACCTCTTTTAGCTACCTATTAGGACATGGATTCTGTTTTTTCTTGTGTTTGCTGAGCAACAGTCACCTGCACAATTATGTGGATCTTGCTAAAGACCACCAAAATTTGAAGATGCAGGTGTAACTGAGCCAGTTTGGTCCACACAGCTTGTGGTGATGTGAGGCATGAGAAGGGGAGAGCTCAGCTTGGCACTCAGTGCATTCAGAGGTGTGAGGATAAATAAACATTTTTGCAAGAGATGTGAGCAGTTAGAAATCACTTCAGGATAATACACCTGGAACCCATGTGGTTGTTTCACTGTGCTTTTGTTTTGGAGAACTACTGTAGGCAAGAACAAGGAGGAGATAGGAGATAGCACTTTTCAGCCAGCTGTTGTAAGGCCATGCAGAACTGCGCAGAGCTGCTGTGACCTGGAGTTGGAAAGGCTGGTTGGTAGGAGCATGCCAGGCATTTGCAGACAGCCACCTTCTCTTCAGCAGCGCGTTTTCTGTATGCACTGCTTCCTGATAGCCTGGATTGATTTGAAGGGTGGGAATAAGTCTCCAGGATGAGGGGGGAAACATTCTGGATCCTGAACTGCTAAAAAGAAGCAGTCTGTGTTCCAGAATCTGGATTAGATTTTTTTGAAGGAAGAACCACAAAAATCAACAACTGCTATGTTTCTCGAGCAGTAAAAAGGGCTCTGAGATTTTAGTGACTAGACTCTATTTGACTTCCTCCTAGATGGTGTCATTTTGCCTAATAAGCACATAATTTGTAGATGGTACAGGATATTATTTTAAAAATAATTTCTTATTTTGCCAAAAATATTAAATGCCTTGCTAATAAAACGACCATTAAATAAATTTTAAACTGCTCCCTAAAATGCCTTTCTTCATTGCTTTATTCTAATTAGGCACTTTTTTACATGAGAGGTTTTGACAAAGTATTATGGATATAAGTGGAAATAAAACCTATAATTCTTCTGTAGCTGAAGTCCTCAGCCCAGACATAACTCAAAGAAGCATACATAGTTGTTGTGACGTGTTAGTGTTACTAATTTCCCAGAAAAGATTTTCCCTAAAAAATTATGTGATATGTAATTCAAAGTTACCTTTTCAAATAATGTTGTGACGCAGAGAAAATTTTTATTAGATGAAATTTGAAGTCAAGTTTAAATAATAATATGATCCTGTTTTTCTTTGACAGAGTATCAAGAAGAAAAACACAAGTAAACAAGAGATGAGCACATACCTGCGATTCATAGTCTCTCGTATGAAGGAGCGGGTAAGTCTGGAACAGGGAAGTTTATTGAAGTGTTGGGTTGCGCTGTAGAGGATGCATTCCAGTTGGCTACGTATGACAGTGCAGGGAGGAGGGCTACAAGAGGGTGTAATTTTATTTTCCCTGTTTTTATTTTATTTACGTATTTCAACGTACACTTACCATGTCAGATTAGTATCATTCTGGCAGGAGCAGTTTATGCCATGGGCCTGTGGCTCCTCTGGAATGATAATTTTTCAGTTTTGAGACACATGTAATCTGTCAGATTGTGGATCTACAGTTTGTCCTTTGTATATTCCCCACCTGAAATATTCCAAACGATTGCAATTTTTAAATCTTTTTTTGTGTTTTAAGCATATTCTAAATGCAATAACTTACACTGTCTCATGGTCCTTTCAGGCTATAGATCTAAACAAGAAAGGGAAGGACAACAAACACCCAATGTATAGAAGGCTGGTGCACTCAGCTGTTGATGTTCCAACTATACAGGAGGTAGAGTGACTTGCTTTCTAACTTCCACACTTTTTATGTTGTCTTTTAAGAGTGAAGATAAACCTTAAGGACTAAAGCACTAATCCTGTTTGATTATCCTTATGATCAGTATTTCAGTATTGTATGCAGCATTGGATATGGGAGCTTAAAATTTCAAACTGTTCCTCATAAATAGGTAACCAAGTAAAACCATTTTGAGTCATGCCTAGTTTTCAGACATAGAGTACCCTCAATTACTTTTATACTAAGGTTTTACTAGGAGCTGTAGGTAGCTGGAATCTTTAGAGAAAACACTCTTTATCTAAGTCACTGAATATGGACTTGAGTGCCCATGTTTGCATATCTGGCCCAATGTTTTTGACCATATTCCAATTTTAGTCATTAAAGCCTTGTGTAGGTGGCAACTTTATAAGCACCTAAATGATTCATAAAGAACCAATCATTTTGTTGATCATGAAAAAGCAAGACTCACTTAAAACATCTGTTTTGCATTAATTGTTCCAAAAATAAAGTACTAGTAAACATGTTGTCCTTTTTTTCTGAACCAAAGGCCTGACCATGAGTCATGTAAATCAACTGCACATGACCAAAATGAACAGCATATTCATCTTTATTCATTGCTGCAACTGGATTACTATGCAATGCTGTAGTATATATTGCCCTTTACAACCATAGATGTGAAAAGCCTTTGTTTTATTATTGTTATTGAAACACATGGATAAACAATAGCTTCATTGGCAGTTTTGGAGACCAGCACTACTGGCTGGCTTGAAGTACTGGCAACACTGGTTGAGCCTGAAAATAGGTCAGGCCTTCCTTTCACTGTGTCACCTTCATCTGCTTCCACAGAAGGTCTTTTGGCCTTGATAACATCCTCAAAACTGATGATATTTTGTTTGATGATTGGAATTCTCATAGGTGTTCTTGACAGAGCACAACTGAAAATGCTGCATTCCTTATCAGACAAAAGACCACACTAGGTAAATGAACTGCATGGCTCCATGTAGGCGTTTGTTACGAGTCTGGAAGACTAAGACAATCAGCCTTCATCAGAAAACACTGACTGTCAAGTGAAGATCCTGGAAATATAAAGGCAGTCAACATTGATTTGAAACTAGCTGGTATTTTAAGGTACAAAATCTTCACCTCAGTGAATATATTTTAATTTGAATAAGTGTTCTAGGCCGCACCTTATGATGAAGCTCCTCCAGTTTTACCTTGTTATAAACAGCAGAATTTTTTTTAAACTTAGTCAAGTATTAAAGTACCTGGTTTACTTCTGGGCATTGCATAAAGGGACCAGTGCAGCCAGGTACTAACAAACCATGTCAAAGAGTTGTAAGTATTCCTTCTGTATGCAGGAAAGGCAGTGTCTGATCTGTGTTGCATAATGCAGATTTCTGCCAAAGCTTCTCTGCATAAAACAGGTACTGCACTTCAACAGTTTTTCACAGTCCTGTGTTTTCTTTTGTGTAGAAAGTAAATGAAGGAAAGTACAGGAGTTACGAGGAGTTCAAAGCAGACGCTCAGCTACTTCTACACAACACAGTGATTTTCTATGGAGGTAAAGCACTACATTTACTACTTGCTTTATTTGATTTATCTGTATCTGTAGGAAACTCACAAGTTCAGGACTGAATTTGGTATTAGATAATCTTAAGTGTGGATGAGGTCATTCGAGAGCCCTTAAAAAGCAAAGTAAGCTGCAAGAGGACTTTGCAGGGTCTTTTCTGGCCCACCTACTACACTATTTTCATCCTCTCTGGCTAAACATGTTAGTGGGGATTTGCACCTTTGCCATCCTGTTTCTTCTGCAGCCTAAGTCATAAATCAGTCTATACTGCAGATTTCTGCCAGTATACACGTGTTGTTCTAGGGTGGAAAGAGGTCTGATCTCTGATGTGCTATGTCAGCAGAAACACGTACTATAGACACATATTTTTCACTCGTGGGCAATATCTGCCATATTGCAACAGCAAATATAGCTACATCCCCACTAGAAGTGTGCATTGTATGGAGGTACAGCCATTAGAGAAGCTGCCAGCCACTGGGAAGGTAATAAATGACTGTTAGATGGTATAACAGTCTGACTGCAAGTGGAGAAACACCACCACCACATCCAGAAGCTATAGCCAGGTCCTGTAACAAGATTCTCCAAAGCCATCATTTGAGGAAGTATCTCCCCTGCAGACACGGCCCACATCAGGGAAACTGGGAGGAGGGTGGGACCAGTCTATTTGCAGCATCAGAAGATCCACACTGTTATTGGTGGGGAGAGATGTGAATGTGCTAATAAATACACAGGTGTAAAGGGAAACACACAGTGATAAATAGTCTGTGAAACATTACTCTGAGCAGAAATACTATGTGATTGTACCTGTATTCCTGTCAAGTGGTGATAGCAGAGAGCCATGTTTTAGGACAATTGCATTGTGTCATTAAGACTAGCTGAGAAAGAAACTGGATCCATATTAAGAGCAACCCTGTCTCCCTGCTGCTGTTCCTCGGATATGTACTTGTATTGTTCAGTTTAAAAGCTCCTAACAGTATTTTTGCATATAAATATGAATAAGAAAACAAATGTAGAACTGATTGTTAGAAAATTTTAAATGGAAGGGTTATCCAAGTGACTAAATTATATTTTGTATTCTCAAGTAAGACAATAATAGCATGAAAGTCATAGCAATGACAGCTGCAAATCTTTGTGAGCACTGTGATCATACTGTGATTGTTCATACCATTTATTTTTAATTTATAGCGGACAGTGAACAAGCTGATATAGCAAGGATGCTTTACAAAGACACATGTCATGAAGTAAGTAGTACCAAGTAACCAAGATGTAGATAAGATACTTGATTTTTATTTCAGAATGTATAAAAATTATTCTTCATATTACAAAAATAGAAAGGGTGTGTTGTTATAAATATTCCCCTAACTTTCTAACAGCTGATAGCTGATGCAGAATTCCTTTGTCTTTTTCTTTTTTTTTTTTTTTTCAACTAGACTATAATTTGGAAAACACTGATATTGAAATTTTAGTTTTGAAAATAACCTAGTAATACATAAATGGACTGGAAATAATGGTACTTGCTAATATAAATTAAACCTGAAGTGAGATTCCTACCAAATACTGTAATTGGCATTGAAACATTTCTCAACATTCAGAGGAAACCAAAAAATAAAGGTGGGGGAGCTGTCACACTTGCTCCAGTTGTACAGATGAATTACTTCTTTCAGAATGTACTTTAAATATTTGATGAATTTAAAGAACTATTCTTTGCATTTTAGCTATAATAAATCATTAAGAGTGGAGTTAGTCTCCTCCCTCTGCCTTGCTGTTCTAAAACATGAATAACGTTTCTGCAGCTTGTCTTTCATCAACTCTCAGCTCACCTCAGTTTCACACATTTCGTTTGCTTAGACAGAAGTAACTCCACCAAATTAGCAAGCAGGGCTGAAAAATTTAACTACTTAGAAAGCGGGATACTACTGAAGTCACATAAATAGGATTTTTTGGGCTTATTTACCTTTTTTTTTGTTTTTCAGCTGGATGAATTGCAGCTTTGCAAGAACTGTTTCTATTTGTCAAACGCACGACCTGACAATTGGTTCTGCTATCCTTGCGTATGTTGCTGACACAGATTTTTATTTGTTTGCTTTTTTGTATAAAAGCCTTCAGTTTTGGTGTCATTAATGCATTGAACATTCCATTTCAGTAGGCTTGTTTCAAAAGCATGGTTAAGACACTGTAAGCCTAGATATTTTACACAAGTGAAATGTTGATTGAAGTTCAAAGCTGTAACAATATAAGTTATAAAACTTGGTTATCAGCCAGTTACAACAGTCTCACAAGAAAATAAGGAGCTTACAGAAATAAAACTGCTCCTGGATGAAGCTATAAAGACAAGTTTAATATTTGGGCTGCTTAAAATCTCTGTTTTCAATAGACAGTTACAACCTTTTCAGAATTTTTATTTTTTTTTTACTTTGATCCAAGCAATGCATCTAACAGGGAAATATGTATTGTAAGAAGATAAAAATGAAAACAGAACTAGACATAAACAGCAACCATATTCTTAAAATACTAGCATAGTATTACAGCAAAATATTTGTGGGAGAAATCATTATAATACTTCATATCCAATAATAAATACAACATTTTTTCCAGATACCTAATCATGAGTTGGTTTGGGCCAAAATGAAAGGCTTTGGGTTTTGGCCAGCCAAAGTCATGCAAAAAGAGGACAATCAAGTTGATGTTCGCTTTTTTGGCCATCACCACCAAAGGTAATTTATTAATTCCATGTGCTGCTTTTTGCAAACAATACTTAAAAGAATTTATCTCATCTATCATGTTGTAAATCCTGGCTTAGCGAGTTGCCAACATTAGAAAGACTGAGTACTTGCCATAATTGTTTCAGAAAATTTAGAGCTCAGTCTAACACATCCAAAGTTGCCAAATGGCTCAGAGATTCCCTTTCCACAGTTGCCGTAGGGATATTACTTAATGCCATTTTAATTAAAGAAAGCAAGTGAGCTTCAACTGTTTCTTCATGTCAGTAGAAGCCTGCTAATCCAGGCCAAGGTGAAAATTGGACAGAAACATACTCTTACTACCAGCAGTATTGACTTTGTGCAATTTTCTCTTCTGAGCAGGCACACTGCAATTTTGTGTTTTCGTAACATAGTATACATCACAAATGTTTCTGTCTCACTACTAGAACTTTGACAGAGCTCCTGCTGTGAGTCAGTTTGCAATTTCAGAGAATAACTCTTTACATTGGAAACTTCACTCTTAGAGATCAGCTTTTACTTCCCTCTCCAGTTGTTTGTTCAGCTTTTGGAGAGGGTTATAGTAGAGTTACTACAGTGGATGTACTGATTTTTTTTGCTGTTTGATTTATATGCCTATAATGTGAGGAGAGGAGACATTTGCAAAGTAATTCTTGGTTGTTGGGAAGGTGGTATATTTGGTGTATCCCAGAAGGGCCTAGACTATTCAGTAACAGTGTTTTATGAGGCTGTTTATTTAAATTGCTTTTAGTGTAACTTGCATTGTATATAACATGTTTTCCTTTGTTGTATGAACTAGTCAGATTTTCTAATAGGCATAAAATGGATAAAGGATCTTTATTTGTGTTGCAGTCACAGAATGATTTATTGTGAATCTGTTTGCAAATGCAGCTTATCTCATGAGTAGTTTTGGCATTAAGTTCACACAGCTTCAAACTATTTAATAAAGTAACATGACACTTGTGGGATGCGGTGCTTGCAACTTCTTAAATGCGCGCTGATAGAATAGGCAAACTGCATTTTACTAGAGTGCTATTGCTTTGTTACTGTGCGGGACTTGGACAAAAGGCCAAATTCCTGGTTGGCGTAAATTAGCATTGATTCCTTGACTTCACTGAAATGAAACTGATATAGCAAGAATTGAGAATCTGGCTGCAGACATTTAATTTGTTACAGTATTTACTCTGTTATGTAGAAGTGCGTGGCAGTGACTCTTTTTCTTTAATGTCCAGTGCTGCTTGGAATAACCTTTCAAAATGTCAAGAGCTGCCCATCTAACTCTATGAGGACTCTGAAAATATTTAAGAGGACAAAGTACCTTTGGAACCAAGTCACTGTCATGAATTCAGTCCAAAAGAACATGACAGTCCCCACACGAGTTCAGTCCTAATAGAGAGTGGCCCAAACTACAACATGTCTCTCTATTTGAGGTGATAATTCAGAACATTCCTTGACAGTTTTAGCAAAGAGGTCAAGGGCTAAATTGGATTAGCATACAAACCTTCAGTAAAGATGTTTCTGTATCTGACTCAGGGCATTTAGCAAGAGCACAGGTAGGAGATGTAAGTGTTGTTGGTGCTGAGGGAGGTTTGTGTCTCACCAAAAGTGAAAGAGATTTTTTAGCCATAGAACCTGTAGCTAACAAGTGCTTGTAATACCACGGATGTCTAAGAGTATGCAGTCCATTTTTTTTCAAATGTGTTGAATATATAAA
Organism: Aramus guarauna; assembly: GCA_013400195.1. Lineage (NCBI taxonomy): Eukaryota > Metazoa > Chordata > Aves > Gruiformes > Aramidae > Aramus > Aramus guarauna. The sequence goes on along the minus strand of VXBL01008406.1, from coordinate 579,801 downwards.
AATTCTGAGTGAAAGGGAATTGTCAGCAATTGGCCACTGTGAAAAACTGCTTTTGAAGTCAGTTTCTCAGGTCAAGATCTTTCATCTGTATTTAATGTTTCTGAACCTGTCTGTACTGTGTATTCAAAAGGGCCTGGATCCCCTCTGAAAACATTCAAGATATCACAGTTAACATCCATCGGCTGCATGTGAAACGCAGTATGGGGTGGAAGAAGGCTTGTGATGAGCTGGAACTGCACCAGCGTTTTCTTCGTGAGGGGAGATTCTGGAAATCAAAGAATGAGGATAAAGGGGAAGAGGAGGCAGAGTCAAGTATCTCTTCCACCAGCAATGAGCAGGTGAGTGCTGCCACAATGTTAGCAATCAGGGCAATTTATTAAAGGGTACAAAGATTACATATTCCTGATATATCTATTAAATTAGCCTTGTGCTCTGTTTGCAGTTTTATGGTGACAAGAAAAGTGTTCAAAGGCTTATTTTCCCTATGTTTTGTAGCTCAGTAATAGTAGGAATATAGAGTTTTCCTTTCCTCAGTTTCTTGGATGACCTCTGGGAAGGCTTAAAATGTTTGTCTCCTACAGCACCTTGATGAGACAGACCAAGATTTCTAAAGTTAAATAGGAATGTTCAAGTTAAATGTCACGGATATCAGATAGACTGCAACAGTGCCCTCTTGGACTCCCATCAAGGGACAGCCCTGTAGCTGTTCAGCCTTTTCACAGCTGGAGTATGTTCACTTCGGACTGTATTCTGCGTTACAGATCGCCAAATAACACCAACCATGACATTTTCAGCAAGTCCAACTAAAGTTAGGTGCAGACGTTGCACTTGAGAACCATGTGACCAGCAACCTATTAAAGTAATTAAAAATAATTCTGCAAAACAAGAAAAATTACATTGCTTTTACAAAGGTGACAAGCACAAAGGGCCAGGATACAAAACTTTGCCATATGGAAATTCCCTTATCGCAGCTGAACCTTGCTAGTCATTCATTGTCCAAAAGGGTGTTATATATTTACTATTACTGACTTGGCAGTAAGATTTTCATAGCTTGCAGGATGTTTCTCTATATTTTGGCAGCCTTTTCCCTGGCAACATACTTTTCCTCATTTAAAACCACTATCTATCCTCTCTCTGTGTATTTTAAAAAATCAGCATGTTTTGACCCTCTTCTTTTGCCCTTTTGTCAAACAGGTCTATCATCCAATTTGTAGCTAAAAATGTAAAGCTTATAAAACTGGATGTTGCTTTAAGGGGATGCTCCTTATCGAAATACTTTTAGGGTTTTTTTTAGCCTGGTTTGCTTAGCTAACCCTTTGTAGCCTCTTTATTTAATGTAGTGTATGCAGTCATGCAACAATGCTAATGAAACAGGAAAACAGTCATAAATAATATTTATGAAAGATAACAGAGGCATTTTCCCAGTTTTTCAGAAGTTTCACTCATAGGGTTTAAAGTGTCCATTTGCATATTTTCTGTTCCACTTCAGTTGTTCATCCTTCACTTGGTTAATGCTTATACCTGTTTTACTGGTTTCCCAGATACAGGAACATAAGAATAGCCGTCAAACTCAGTGCTCTGCAGCAATCTGCAGTATCCTGTCACTAACACTAGCGAGTACTGGATGCTTCAAAGACAGGAGTAAGAACTTTGCTGTAAGCCATTGTAAGATAATATACCATCCACTTAGATCTCACCCTTGTTTCTATTGCTGGAGAGTGGCTTTTATTCTAAAGCATGAAGTTTCATATCCCTCCAAGCATACAGTTATTATCAATTATAGCAAGTCTGATAATCTTACTATCTTTACATATATACATTCTCTATCATTATTGCTGTTTTCTGGCTTCCAACAACATCTGCTGCCTATTTATGGGTCATTGATATCAGAATATTCCAGAAAACAAGAAGAAAAGAATGATTAAGGGTATTTTAGCCAATGCATATTGAATGTTAGAACTTGTTCATGAATTTTGTTCCTTCATGCAATCATAGTCGTCAGTGATAATGTGGAAAGTTTACTGTCTGCACTTCTCATTTAAGAACAGTATTCAACTTTCTATTTGCTAAATTAAATAATTGCAAATAAACAAAGGTACATCAGTCATGTTACAATGAATGCTACTGATATGAACTGTTTTTTGGAATCACTCAGTATGCTTTTCTTAATGTTCACAGCTGAAGGTTACTCAGGAACCAAGAGCAAAGAAAGGACGACGTAACCAGAGTATGGAACTCAAGAAAGAAGTAAGTAACCTCGATTACCATGTTTGTAGAGATAGCAAAGTACAAAAAGTCTGAAATTTTAATAGATGCTCCTTCGGTTTCTGTCATCTTTTACTGATTTTACAATATTAATCTTGGAAGTTCCAGTCCCATAGCTTCATCCTCCTTGCCAACAAAAATAATCACCCCTCCCACATGCAAGCTAATGTCATTGTGGTAATATTCTGTATCATGAATAAATCAACAGTCACCTTATGACTTTTTTTTCTTAATGATAAATTCAGGCTGGTTAGTAAGTCTATAACCAGCAGAAATTATAAAGTATTTTGCAAGATCAAGAATATTAAGTTTATTAAAATGTCATATCCACCCTTGTCCATGGAGCTTCCTTCCTTGTTTCTCCAACTTGCACACTGAATGAAGTGGAGGAAATGGAAAGCTATGATCATGTAACCAAGGGACTGTATTATTGCACTTGTACACAAGGGGGCAGTTGCTGAGACAGCAATAAATCTCGTATTTCCTAACTTTTGAGGACTTTTTCCTGGCCTTGTTTCAGCTGCATGTTGAACACTAAGAAAAAGTTGCATATATGCAGAGTCCTCAGAAGAGGACTCAGGACTCATCACAGAGGAGGGTTCAGGTATTTTAGCACCAGAGTTATGTGGGATGGCCCTGGTGCCTGAAATATAGACATAGCCACTCCTATTATCTGGGCACCTGGCTCCCAGTTGTGTCTGATATCGCAGGGCTAGCTCTGTGAGGTACCTTCACCGATGGAGGCAGTAACACAGAGTTTGTGCTCCCTGGGGCACAAACTGGATTTGAGTGCAAGATAGGGAGACTACAGTTTAGGATGTCTCATCGTTTTTATTGTGTTTTCTGTCAAGCAAATGCTGTAATTTGCTTCACATATTTATGTCTTAACATTTGCCTTCTTAGCTCTGCTCATATATGATCAGTGATCCAGAAGTCAATCACAGTGACCTATTAGAGACTAATTGGTTACAAAAGGGAAGAGAGTCAGCCTTTTGCTTAGTGTGAGCAGTGCCCCATCACACAGACAAGCATGAAGTCCAGTCCTGAGCAAGTCCCGTGTTACAGGGACTGTGTGCTTTGTGCACTGTTAAATGAGCTTTAAAAAAAAAATCTAAGTTAAAAAAAAATCACATCTGTGTCTTCAGACACTTCAAATATCAGTAAGAGTTTGCAGGTATTTTACTTCTATCTGTTCTAAAGAGTGGGAACAATTGGTGTTACAGTGTAATAACACAGGCTGCTAAATTCAGTACAGAACACTACAGTAACTATTATTTCTTTCTTGATAATTGTATAATTACAGAAAGCTTCTGTGGTCATCCAAGTCTAGTTCTATATTATTGGAAGCAAGACTTAAGATGCTCATTAGCCTTTCATCTTCAAAGCACCTTTGAAGTACTAATCAATCTTTGCAGCAGTTCTATGAAATCAGTGGAATATTCCAGACTCCAGTAGAGCCTGTGGGACCAGAGTACGCCCAGAGTTTGCCAAAATAATTCAGGCACCTTGGCCATGCAGCTACAGTCTCTTCAGGGAAAATGGTAGGGGAAAAATCTGTAGCAACCCTTCAGTAATCCCAAGGGATTCGCATAGCCTCTGATGTTGGTGGTACTTTTGGGGAAGCAAGGCTGGCGAGTGTGGCATACTGATGCCATATGTGTGCTTCCTTCTGGAGAGTTCCTAGCTGAAGTCAGAAAAGCCTGACCAAAGAGCCTAGCCCCTGTCATGCTGGTTCTCCTCAGGGATCCCACATCCCATTAGCCCTACAGGTCTTCAACACACACCTTTCACATTAATTGCGCTGGAATTAGTCATATAACAATTTTTCCTCCAGGGAGAAATAAAGGTTAATTTGTTCTATTTTGATATCTGTATTTACAAGTTCGTTCGTTTTCTGTAGGAGCCAGAACCTGAAACTGAAGCAGTAAGTTCAAGCCAAGAAATTCCCACAATGCCTCAGCCCATTGAAAAAGTTTCAGTCTCAACTCAGACCAAGAAGTTAAGTGCCTCTTCTCCAAAAATGCTGCATCGGAGCACCCAGACCAGTAATGATGGAGTATGTCAGAACATGTGCCATGACAAATACACCAAAATCTTTAATGATTTCAAGGACAGGATGAAAGCTGATCACAAAAGAGAAACTGAGAGAGTTGTGCGAGAGGCAGTGGAAAAGGTAACACTTGTCAAACACCACCTATACTCTGGTTTGAGGAGAGGAGTGTGGATATTTTTTCACATTCTTTTCTACTTTTGTAACATCCACCCTTAAGAAAATGAATGAAAAGCCTTTTCCAAAGAGACCACATAAAAATAGTCTTCATTATTGCTTTTTAGACCATTTCTATGCCAACAGACTTTAGTTTAAACAGAAAACTTTTTTTTGATTCTTGTCCAGTGAAATCAGATTGTGATCCAAAAATGAAACTAATTGCTCATTCATCAATATCCGTTTCCAAAGCCTTTGTCTCCATTGTCAAGTGTGGTTGTAAACAATGGCATTGTTTAAATGCTATTCATAAATTACTCTTCTTTTGTCAATCTTCTGACCTAAACATTAAATAGATTTGCTGAAATTTATTTGATTTTTTTTTAGTCTATTGATAACCTGTTTAAAATTCAATATATAAGCCTGAGCTGGTCACCTTCGGCTGGAGAGAGCCGGACAATTTAGAGGATGATTTGTCTGACCTCTCTTAAGTACTGTTTTAAGACAAGATGAATTTCCTACTGGATGAAGGACTGTGGAATGAACCTAGGGAGTTTAGGTGTTAATTCTGTAGGATTAAGACACCAAACTTCTAGATAGCAAGGGCAAAGGAATCCCACTGACAATGAATACTAAAAGGTACCTTTTACTGAACTCAGAGATGTTCTATTTTGTATTTTCCATTGCGCCCTTGCTGTAGATTTATATGCAGTTGTAGATTTGGAAAAGATGAAATATTTGTCCCAAGATAAATTCATAAATTTGTAAACTGATCGTTGACAAAATATACATGGAACCTATTTAGCTGGTTTTGTAGATGCATAGCAGAATAGAAATATGGTGACATTTTTATTTTGAACATTTCTTATGGGATGGAAGTTTTGTTATAACTTTAAAGGAGAGAACTACAAGGGCATGTAGTGACAGGACAAGGGGTAATGGCTTTAAACTGAAGGAGGGTTGATTTAGATTAGATATTAGGAAGAAATTCTTCGCTATGAGGATGGTGAGGCACTGGACCAGGTTGCCCAGAGATGTGGATGCCCCATCCCTGGAAGTGTTCAAGGCCAGGTTCATGGGGCTTTGGGAAACCTCATCTAGTGGAGAGTGTCCCTGCCCATGGCAGGGGGGTTGGAACTAGATGGTCTTTGAGGTCCCTTCCAAACCAAACCATTCTGTGATTCTATGAACTTTTTGTTTTCTAAATAGGAGAAATCTCTAATTATATGACCTCCATCAGTAATAGAGATGTAAAAAGTAGAGGTTTAAAGAAGATACTTCTATTCCAATAGCTGTCCCTTGACTTGCTTTGCTGACTTTCTTATGGCAGCTGCGTACAGAGATGGAAGAAGAGAAAAGGCAGGCTGTAAATAAAGCTGTGGCCAACGCACAAGGAGAGATGGACAGAAAATGTAAGCAGGTAAAGGAGAAGTGCAAAGAAGAATTTTTAGAAGAAATTAAGAAGCTAGCAGGCCAGCACAAGCAACTGATTTCCCAGACCAAGAAGAAGCAGTGGGTAAGTCTCAAAAATTTATTACAAGAGAATAAGTGGAAATGTGTAATGCATAATGCAGGCCAACCAAAGGTGACTCCTTCCTGACTTTTAACTGCACCGCTCTTTCACTGGTCTTTCAGCTTTAAGGTTTTCTCCATATTACTGCTTTCAAATTTTCTTAACCTCCAAATTTCAACTCAAAGTTCTGATTACTTTCCATCTTAATTATGTAGTGTTAACAGCACCATCTTCTTGAGTCCAGACGTTAGTATCAAAATATTTTTTTCTAAATGCAGTTTTACTCCATATAAGATGTGTTTTGCATTATGTTCACATTCCTTTGATCTCAAGGTGCCAGAGGGTACAATATCTGGCTCTATCAATCTGGATTCCCCTGTTAATAATGCTGGTAGTAATATCCTTTTGGCCTTTTCCTCTCCTAGCTTTTTCTGCAGTTCTTTTATGTTCTGTTGTATTTAAGACATGACTTTCCGAAACAGATTTTCCTCCCTTCTTCAATCCTTAAGCCCAAACCTGCAGCATCGCCTACAAAAAACATGTTTGTATGCCCTTTAGAAAAGTGAAAACAGATATCTAACTTACCATTCTGCTACATGCTGAAAACTTTTTGCTGTTTTTGTTTGATTTGTGTCTCATGTTTTCATTTCAAGCCAGACGTGTGTTCTCCCGCATGGCTGTACAGCATCTACTCAAACATTGCAAGGACTAGCCTATAAGAGAGTACGGGTGGAAACTTACACTGAGGAGCAGTGAGCTTGGCACACATACAGACTTTACTATTTCTTTGCTAATATTCATAGAACAAGGAAATGAAAACCATCGCTCAGGAAATCACGCTGCACTGTAATAGCTATCTATAAAATACAGCAGGCTGGGTACAAGATTTTCTACTTGCCTCTTTTTGAGCTTTGATTTTGCCAGATGTGGCTGAGAAGCATGCGGGTGCCTTGCCACAAGATGGCACGCTGATCTGAGCAGCGAGGGACAGCTGCTGTCCCACTGCCACGGCCACCGGGGACAGCCAGCCCTGGCTCCATCCCTCAGCTCCCGTTTGTCTGCCGCTGTAAAAGGCTGTTTGTTTATGTTCGGCCTCATTAGCCCTTGTTCTTACAGATGAAACGATGGTCCCTGCAAAGAAAACTCTGCTCTGTAGAAGAGTGAAATAAATACTAAGGCAAGACAATTGGTTGCTGACTATCACTGTTACGAGTTCGGTTTTTTGTAGAGAATTACTTCGAATGCCAGAGCTCATATAGCGTCTTCATTTCTGTCCCTGATAGAGATTTTACTGTGGGTGTTCTGATACTGCAGTGCTTGGGTCTCTCTCAGTCAGAACATTTCTCCCTGTCTACCTATCTCTGCAGACCAGAGAAGTTATTTAGGTCTCCGACTTGATCAAGTTACTGCGTTTAATGAGTCACCAGCTGCTGGTGTCTGCGTGCATGCTTTTGCCTGTGGCACTTGAGAGGGAAATTGAATTACCTTTGCCCACTATGAACTACGTCAAATTAGCTCTCTTCTGTCAAAAGTTAAGAGCGCACATGTGAACTGTTGCCACCATTCAGCTGATACGCAGTAACTCAATCACAGTAACTTGATTGTGAGTCTGGACTCTTCACTATCGCTGCTTTTTGGTTTCTTTGAAGGCAGAATTTGTGAAAGAGACTCATGAGACTTTCATCTGCTCCAGTGTGCCTTTACCATATCCTTTAGCCTAATCAGAGAGTGCCCTGGTCCCACATCACTGCATCTTATGATCATGTGCATAAAGCCTCCTTCCCAGCAAGACAATTAAAGATATAAAGAGCATTTGACAGTCTTGCCTATTCCTGAGGCCCCAGAACTATCTGTCAATCCCCTCCTTAAATGAAGGCATCATCCAGGCAGCTGGTTTGCATGTGGTAGGAGACGGAGGGAAAGAATAAACACCTTTGCATTCAGGCTGATGGATCTGCCTGCCAACACACAGCCTCAGGCGGCTGGAGTTGGTCCAATTACACAACTCCCCAGTGATTTTTCCTTCGGTGGTACTAATGACAGTCCCTGGTGTGTAGTACCGCTCTTGTACGCTGCTATTATAATAATGATACCTCCTTACCAAAATCTCATGTAATTAACACACATACTAAATGAGTTTTGGTGGCTTTGCTTTTTAATTAGAAGCAGAGACCTCTGGTTTTGCGTAATGCAGATGTCTAGGCTTGGGAGTACAGCTGCTATTATTCGCGCTATATTTGTCTTTTTTTCATACATAAAAATAATCCAGTCAGGATGAAGGGATCATTTTGCTTGTGGTGTACAGGCACACGAGAAGATGCGCTCCCATCCCTTAGGAGCCTAACACATAGTTAAAGAATAACATTTTTTGTTGCTCTAACTGGTCACAGTCCCCTTGGCTTAACACAATCTCTTTTTATACCTCCAGAAAATTTGGATTTAATACAGATACCTCAAGTAAATAGCAAATGAAAGGAAGAAATGTAGAGGCAGGGATAATGACTGTGAGATTATGCGGTTTGATGGCCTCCAGAATACAGCACCGAGAGCTGGTCTTGATAATGTTTCTTTTTTAATTTCTCCCAGTTTTTTTATTTACATATAAGCCTAATTTAAATTGGTGGATAGTTCATTTTTACAGTTCATTTTTAACTTCTGTCTCTTTCAATTCTATTTACATATATAGTTATTCTAACTTGCAACAGGTTGTTTTTAAGTGAATGAGCATTGTCCGTGACAATGTGTACGTGCCGTGTACTGTCTGAAACAAAACCCCAAGTGATTGATAATGTTTAGAAAGAGGAAAAACACAAAGAAAAGAGGAGGCTCGAGGCCAGCTGGCATTTTGCCTTCTCTGCCACATGTGCTGGTACCAGCTTAGATGACGCTATTTTCCTTTTGTAAGTGGAGATTTACAATCCACACTTATGGCCCGCATATGTAAAGGGAAGTGCAGGACCCACAGATGAGTTGTCCTCTCCTGTCTTAGCTTTTTTGGATCTCTCCAAGCAAGCAGATGTGAAGCTGGTCCCTGGGCTGAGGCCCATGCTGTATGTAATGGAGAGACACAGCTGTTCCCTGCACCTTTCCAGCGATGATCCTAATGGTTCCCACAGGCTTGTGGGCAGCCAGCAACATGAAAAACCAAGAAAACAGCTCTCAAGAGGTCACTTGTTTGCAGCCATTTCTACAAATAAACTTCCCTGGAGCTAGGTTATAAAAGGAAAATGGAGAGGTTCCCTTCTGATGCAGCTAAGGCAGTCCCTTTATTGCTGATGTAAATAAATAGTAAATAAATAGTTATCAGTTTAGCCAATGTCAATGTCAGCTTTCTTGGATCTGTTTTTTAGTTCTGTGTAGGGTTGTTGTGCTTTTGTTTTGTTTTAAGGCAGTTGGTTTGTTTTCTTTTAATTCTCTGTTTTATTAACAATGCTGTAGCTAGACAGGACACAAAAAGTAAACTGTGTGTTATACTGTGGTTTGATAGCAGCCTGCACAGACTGTGTAATATCTCTCCCTCTGTTCCCCCTCATGCAATAGGCATTTCAGTTTGGATTCATAAAGATACCCTCTGATTCTGATCGGACCAAATTCAGAAAGACAGATCGTTAGAACCTGGCTTTCAAGAGTGCTGAGTATAAGCGGCTCCTTTAGCAGCAATGCCACCCTATTTTACAGGATTTTGTCAGAATGACAGTTAATGCTTTTGCAGCACTCCCTGAATGGGTATAAAACCACCTGGAGACAGGTCACATTGCCCGACTGGGTGTCCTACCTCCTTGTTGACCACCAGTAGTGTTAACCAGCATGCTGATTCCTTTTTTTCAGTTCCTCAGAGACCACAGGGTTATCTTCTAGGTAGCTCTTCCAGCTACTAAAAAACTGGAGACATTCTGTGTGTTCCAGGGTAAAAATCCTCTTTACTGCAGTACTGCCCAGAGGCAGGTATTTCTACAGACATCCCAGGCTGTGCAGCGTCTCTTCTTTCAGGAGTTTTGTGCCATCCTCGCAGGCATGACAGGGGGGCAAGAGCCCATGTAGCCATCAAGTGTACTCCAGGCCTTCTCTGGTTTCTGGAAGACATGAAGGAAAAGGCATTTCCTTGCTCTTCTCAGTCGCACTGATGTAGTGCAAGGTTTTGTTTTCACCAGATAGCAGTGCGCTCTGGCAGCCAACAATCCCCGACGACAGTAGCCTCCTTGCAGACCTACCCTAAATGGGCTATAACAAACCACTCAGTAATTAATTATTCTTTTCTCCAGTAATGTTATTGATATGATTTCTGAGATTTTCCTAGCCCAAAAGCATCTCCCCAGCAGGACAGGTCAGGCTTGTAAAGAAACCTCAGAAACGCAGGTTTTCATGCTTGCGCAGAACCTGTTCACACCAGAAGTGCCTGTTGATTTATTGTAGCTTTTAAGACATAGCTCAGGATGCTATTATACAAATGTAGGGTAAAAGATGGTTCCTGCAATGTGTGGCTGAAAAATGTCAGTCCACTGCCCTAAGAGATGAGTTTTCTTAAATGAGAGATGATTTTTTCAAAAGCAATAATCCAGACTCTAGAAAATATGAAAGCATTGTGCAGATTTGATGAAGATTGCTGCTTTACTCAGCACGTGTGAAAAATGCCCTCCTGCCTTTGGCCACCCCAAGCATAACTGAGAGAGAAGTATCGCACTACATGTGCTGGCGCATCCATGAGCAGGTGAGAACACTTGTGCCTTGGTAAAGAGGGATCCTGCGAAGGTGGTAATCTCGTCTCGTTTGTTCTCTCCAGTGCTACAACTGTGAAGAGGAGGCCATGTACCACTGCTGCTGGAACACTTCCTACTGCTCCATCAAGTGTCAGCAGGAGCACTGGCATGCTGAACACAAACGTACCTGCCGTAGAAAAAGATGAAAGAGTTATTCCTCCCCTAGAAAACCACCCCGATGATTGCTATTCTCAGACACAGCGGTTTTTGTTTCCAAGAAGCCAAAATTGTTTAGAATTTGCTTCCCATTTTGCACCAGCCTTTAAACACTTTTCGTAAAAGAAATTTTGCACAGTAATTTCAATCTTCTGTTTAATGGTCCTCCAAAATTTTGTCAGCAAAATGAATTTAACATTTGTGGGAGCAGGTTACTTTAAATAATTTTAAACTAGAGGATTTGTTGCATTTTCAGCAAATTTTAAAACATTTTTAGGTTTTACAGAGATTTTAATCTTTAAAAACAGCAGATCTAAAAATACAAAAATCATGCAAGTTAACAAAAGGAACATTTAAAGACTAGATCTGAATGTAAGAAGTATAGAACTGTTTCAGAAAAACGAAGCATACTACCTTGATGTAACATTTATTTCTTAACCTTGTTGAGCTGGTTTTGTTCAGCTTAATTTTACTGTTTAAAGGCATTATCTATTGGTTATACCAGTGGGTACATGATTGAATTTAGGGAACAGGGTTGACACAGCAGGTGCTAGTCCTGCGTATTTTTTCTTAAATATTTCCCAACTGTGTTTTATTTTCATTATTTCTTTTCAATATATAACTTTTATAACAAAATATTAGCTTTGATCTTGTAGTTTAAAATCACAGGGAACTGGGGTAATCTTTTACTGAGCTGGATCTTAGAGAAAAATGAATATTTAAACTTTGAAGTTTGCACATTTCATCTTTGTCCTAACATGAGTGCTTGTAACAAGAATAAGAAAAGCCAAAAAACAAAAAAAGCAACTACCTTTATTCATACGCAGAATTATGAGGCATACAAATTTCTTTATTGCACCCCCCCTTCAGCCTCCCCAATCCAATGCCATTTGACTGCCTATGATCTGGTGTCACCTGGTCCATTGTAACCTGATAATAAAAGGAGAAAAAGCACTTAAGTTTCACAGAAGCCGTTATGTTTGTAGTAATGGGTCATTGCCTAATAATGAGCTCCATCACTGTACTCAGAATGAAGAATACTGCATGTTAATTTTCTTGTATTAAAGATGCCGTGATTTGTAAAAAGTCTGTATTTTGCGGAATGTCTGGATTAAGAAGCATTACCAATAGGAATGGATCGATAGTTGAAAAATGATTTTCTTTTTGTTTGTTTTATATATAGATATATGAATTGCATCCATGTTCAGAGACAATTTTTTAAATAGATGTAAAGCTTACTGAAATAGCTTTTCTTTTAAAGTGTCTCCGCATTTTAGTTTCTTTCAAAGATTGGTCTTAGACTGAGTCATATGCCCATTAATCATCCAGCTATTTTTTTGAGAAGTTAGAGGAATAATTTGTAAATATTTATTTAGATCTTTGATATTTATTGAAAGCAATTACATGATGGAACGATGGAAGCTGAAGAATCAGGAGGAAAGCCTTTAAAAAAGTTTTCTCTAGGATTTGTCAGGGTCATTGTAAAGATAAAAATATAACTAAGACTTCTGTGAACTACCACTGAAATCCTGATCTTTTTTACTTACAGTGGTGATATAAGTTAATTGACTAGATACTGCCAAATAATGCCCAATATGTTGCAGAAATTATGTCGTAAGCTGATTGGAAAAAATAGTAAGTAGATGGTAACTTGTATTACCACAGCTACATTATTGCCTGATAAATGTGTAATTAACTTTTGTCGCCTCTGTGTTGTGACTGTAAAACACTTCACAACTAAAATCAATCTTGTTCGATTACTTTACAAGTTCCAAAACTTCGATCCACCCCTATGAAAGCAAGTTATTGTGGAAATATTTTTGGTGTAAAATCATTCCAGAATATGTAATATTTAACTGATAGCTGCATGAAAGTAAGATTCGTGTTACTTTGGCTTTTTTGTCTCTGTTGACACGGTTGCACATTTCCAAGTTACTACAGCGTGAAAACTGTGTGTTTTAAAGAAAAAAAAAACAAAACAAAAAAAAAAAAGATTGTGGCCTGGTTTTGTATAAGTTTTAGGTAAAATTACAATTGATTGTTTTAGGAATCATGATTTAAAATTAATTTTTCTGCAAATCATAAAGCTATATTAAAGTGTTGAGCTTAGCCACTATGCACATTGTAATTATTCATTGTGGCTGTCCAGTTTATGATGCATTCTGGCATTTTGTAAGCTGCTCTCACTAGCAATATATAGAGTCATTTAATGTGTTAACATTGGTTAATAAATGTATTTAAAAAAAAAAAAAAAACCCTCACTGAAAGCGTCTGTGTTGCTTTTGGCCAGTTGTCCTCCTGTCCTTGGGTGGCCACGCATGGGGCTCCTGGTTTTGCTTGTTCTCACCACAAAGACCAGTGGGGACCTTGCTCTGGACCGGAGGTGAGCTGGCACGTCCGTGCGAGGGCTTGAGCATCTCACATGGCTCTCGGCACCGAAAGCGGAGCTTTTCCACCCATTCAGGGCCAGCAGCCCCCGAGGGCTGTGTCTGGCCTGTGCTGGTTTTAATGTGCCCCCGACTCCCTTCTCCCTGTACTTCCTCTCTCTGCTCAGCCTCCTCCCTAACCCAGTCACCACCCCTGCGCCTGTTATATATTTTATTAATAAAATAATTTTATCTGGAAGGGCTGAGAGGACTCTGTGAATCCAGCTCCAGCCTGAATGGCAGCAGCGTTTCTCTTACAAACGCAGCCCTGAGAAGCAGTGTCTCTCTCTCTGTCTCTCACACTTCATTTCAAAGCCAGGACTTGCTGCCAGCGAGGTGCCCGAGGGAGCCGAGGGCCGGTGCTGCTTCCCAGAGGTACGGCCCATGGCCACCCCTAGAAGAAATGGCCTTTTGGGGACAAGCCACAGGTGGGGTGGGTGGTCCTGGACCCTGTCGTGACTTTGGGCTGCAGGAGGGACACTGTGGGACTTGTTTTCTCTGCAGCTGGTAAGAATTTGCCTGTGGGAATTAAGACCTGACAAGACCTGCTAGTCCCAGGGGAAAAAACCCCAAATTTAAAAAAATATATATTTTAAATATTTAAAGATCCCTCAGAAGTCTCTTCTATTATTTTACTATCCCAACTTTTCTATTCTTACATGAGTCATAGTGTTTTACCCAAGTGCAAATTTTATTAATTTATCTTGATGAAACCTGACTAAATACAAATAACCAGCACGGCGCACCCTTTGCTTCTGAATCATTTATGCTGAGCCACCAGAGCTGGATCAGGAGGACGCAGCGTCCCCCTGAGCTCCCCTCCCAGACCTTCTCCCCTTCGATGACTGCGGTCAGCCTCCGAGCACGGCACCGCTCACCAGCACCCCACTGGGGTGCAGAAATCCCCAGTGGGAACCCTCCCTGCCGCCGCCACCCTGCACGGCAGAGGGGAGATTTGTCCCTGCACAGGCCCAAAGCTGCAGATTTCCTCCCACCACAGCCCTTCGGATGAGCAGCGGTTTCTCTGAGCTGCTGCATCTTCACCGCGCAGAGAGGGTGTATCTTCATGCTCCTCGAGCATCAGTCTTAAAGGCAACATTTGGCTTTTTGTTGTTGGCTTCTCCCATTTTTTTATCATCATTATTATTGTTGTTATTGTTAACATTGTTGTTGTTACTATTATTCAGTATTTTTAACTCTGGCTATTACTTTACAAGGAGGAGCAGTGGTTTCTGCCTCCTGCTTCCTTTAGGTGGAGTGAGCTGCCCAGCTCAGGCCCTGTTCGCTTTTCCAGATCTTAAATGACCGAGTATGTGAAATATGTTTGGGATTTGTTACCGGTAGTTAGGGGCTACCCAGCCAATTTTAGCCTCACTGAGTGAGAGCACATATGCGATCTGTGCATATGCTTTTCCAAATGCTTTCATAAATCAAACTGGAGGGGGGGATCAAAACCAGAAGAGCCCTGCTTGCATTGTTTCATGTTAAGGAAATTCGATTGCAAGTCCATCCATTTGTGAGAGTATTTTTGATTTTAAGTGGGAGATGTTTACAGCTAATGTAAAAAGCCAAAAACCTCCAAACTATCTTGGACCTTCCAAATCCCTGAAAAAAACTGTCACATTTTATCTCAATAAAACCTATTTCCAGACATCAAAAGGCTCAGAAGGCCTTTAGACTCTCAGTAATGCTCTTGAAAAAAGAAATCCTGGGTTGCTAAAGGTTCAGAATTGTAAAATCAGAAGGAGAACCCAGAGAAAATTAAACCACCCCTCCCGCTGCCCATGGCCATGCCTGCCCCGGGACCCCTCCAGCCCTTGAGCCGGTAGGGAAGTGTGGAAAGCTGCCTTCAGGCACAGCAAACAGCCATAGAGGGGTTGAAATTAAATACAGTGTCTGCTTTGAAGACTTCTTTTTTACATAAAAGAGGACTAATAATTGAAGATAATACAGAAGAAAGGCTGAGAAAGAGAAGGGAGAAGGGGCCATGACAAAAGGCAGAGCGATGTGTTTGTTTACGAAGCCACCGGCCAGTTTCTGTTAACTCCCTGCAAGTGAAAACTAAGCTGGCGTAAAGCTTCAATGGAAATAGGATTTGCCCCAGAGAGGTACCTAAAAATAAACTCAAGCTCTGCATAAAGAAGACACTGTGAAGCTGGTTTTACGAAATGCTTTACTCCAAGTGGTTGGAAATGACTTCTGCAGCAGAAAACAATGATTATTAATAAAGCCCGAGCACTATTTTAACTCCTTCGTTAACAGGAAAAGCATCTTTTGCAGCCAGCCACTGCAGGTGGCTCTGGACCCTGCTGGCTGCCGCGCCAGGTCTCTGCTCCCCTCCTCCAGTCGTGGTCCCGAGGGAAGAGCGTGTGGGGCCGGTGCCGAGTCACGCTCCCACCAGGCTTGGCCACAGCAATCAACGCGCTTTTTCGGCCCTTGTAACAGGGCCCTCAAGGTGAAAAATGGCTTCAGTAAAAGCAAAAGGGAAACGGTGCCTTGCACAGCAGCTCTCGAAGCTCTGTCATCAGGAAAGAGGTTCTTGCCTGGCGTGGGCCATGCAGGCACCCCTCGGCTCCTCAGGACACCCCGTTAACTGACCTTGTTAGGAGGAACAAGAGCCGTTTCCACGTGAGAGCTGTGTGGGTCTGGCGTGCTCTCAGGAGGGAGCAAAGCGAGGTGTCCAAGCCCAGCGGCACGGACAGCGTGGTGCAGGCAGGGAGCTCCTCTGCTGCCTGCGCTGCACCTCAGCCCCCGCCAAGGAGCAACACTGGCTCCTTTCCGAAGAAAAAGCACCGCCAGAAACTCTGCCATGCGTGGCTTATGCACTGGAGAGAGAATTTATTTGGCTGACACAACACTTGACCGAGTGACAGAGCCCTTCCCAGTCTTTTCACAAGTCTGTAAAGACCATGAGTGCCAGAAAGCCTTTTATTTCCCCCCTGAAGAAACAAAAGATATGCAACTCAGTAATGCAATTGCTTGTTATTTTTTCCTGCGGACGCTGGAGCCAGCAGCATTTTATCTCTGGGCTCCCTCACTCCAGCAGCCACTGTGGCACTGAGGAAGCTGCTCCGTGCTAACCGAGGTGTCGGGAGTCAGTGCTGGGTGCTCAGCCGGAGCCCAGGACCGCTCACCCCTTCCCATCAGCGGTGTGGCCGCTGTGTCTCTGTGCGATAGTCGGATGGGTGCGGCGCTGTGCTTGCAGAAAAAGACCCCAACCCTTGGAGTTCGTATTTCTCTCCAGTTGGTGGGGTGCCATTGGTTTTTTGGGGCCCAGAAGGGGAGCAAGAGGCAGCTCATGCAGCCAGTCTCCGCTGCGGGGTGCTGGGTGCTGGTGCCTGCCCACGGGTGAACCCTGGGCCCGGCCTGCAGTGCCACACCGATGTGGCGGTGCTGCCACCGGCTCCAGTCGAGCAAGCTCTGAGCCACCTCAAGCTTGGCCCGGTGCAGGAGCCTCCTTTGAAAACTATTGACCATAATAAGCATCAACTGCTGTAGGACAGGCCCACGCAGGGAAAGAGCAGCCAGGAATTCAAGTTTAACAGCTACAGCCCTGGCACAACCCACCCTGCCTCCCCGTTGGCCTTGCAAGCTGCCTGGGGAAGCCCAGCCTGTGCCCGCAGCCAGCCCTCCCTGCCCTGCGGCACGGCACGGCACGGCACGGCACGGCACGGCACCTGACTCGGCATTCCTGGCATTGACGGGGGAATTACACCTGCCCACGCTTCAAAGATAATCAGTGCCACCACCCCCTTCCCCCAAAACCTGCTCGCAGCCTTTGACTGGCGGGCCTTAGGAGGAGCTGAGGTCCGGTGCCCTCAGAGGCGTGCGGCTAGCCCCCTGCCCCCCTCGGGGTGAGCTCCCTCTCCTGGGCATGACCGCCGTGCCCAGAGCCTCTCTTTTTTAGCGGAAGGCTCCCCAGGGGAGGGGGTATGCTCTCTGTACAGAATGAGCTGCAGAGATACAACCTATTTACAGGCTTTTCTGTAACAGCTTGTTCAGAATTTGCTGATTCTTCACCCGCTCTTGATCTCTGGGCAGGACCTCCCTGGGCAGAGGGCCTGTTTCCAGTGTCCAGCGTCCCGTGTGCCACAACCACCCTTGCCTGAAAGACTTTAGGAACTCGTCTCTGTAAAGTTACTGCTCAGTGCCTCAGAGCAGAAACTCTGACATTTTTATGGCGGGTTGAAGTCCTCCAGCTTGTTGACTGATTGAGCACCCAAGCCCTGGGAGCTCCTGGAGCGTGGAGGAGCTTCACTAGATGGCAGCTGCTATGGCTGAAATTCGAAGCAATGTGTCAGCACTTGGAGGAGGAGACAGAGGAGGAAGAGGAGGAGGAAGGGGAGGACCATTTTGACTTGCCCATCCAGAAGCTGCAGTAGGAAGACAGAGTGGCAATTTGGTATGCGGGTGAAATTTGACCTTTTGCACATCAACGCTTTTTAATGAAGTCACTTTAGGGCACCCCAGCAGTCAGCGAGGACTCTCCTTGCGCAGGACGCGTAGTGCCGCTGTAGGGTTAGAGACTCCCATCAGGACATTCCCGAGCGTCTGCTACAGGGCCCAGCTCTGTAATCTCTATTAACATGGTGTCACTAGGGTGGGCTGTATAAAAGAAGTGCAGAACTGGATCCAAAGAAATAACCTTAGGATTTGGTGGGGGTTTTTCTGCTTTGACTTTCTTTTACCCTCTAATTTTTAATTTTTCTTAGCAATCTTTTAGTCCATGGTTCGGTTGGCTTGATCCTGTGTTCAGAGGAGGAATGCTCCTGTGCAAAGGCACTCCACAGGGCAGGGGAAGTTCTCCAAAGGCTTTTGTTGGAGCAAACACTGCCTTGAAGGGAATTTCAGCCAAATTTCTTATCATTTACTGAACTCAGTTTCATAGGATGATTACATCCCTTTAACCTCAAAGGTCATGTGTGACTCCATTGGTGCTGCAAAGCCTCACTCGTCCCCCATGGGATCGGGGTGCTCCTCCAGCCCGGCCTTCCCCCACAAACTGGGGAGCAGGGTATCAGCGCCGTGTCAGCTGATGGTGCCGAACTTCAGAAGAGCCCTCTGAAACGTTTGTGTACTGCCTAACGGGAACCCTACGGCACAGCGAGAAAGCCATGCAACTCCTGCTGCTCTTTAAGGACCCTAATGAAAATGCTCTCCCTTTGAGATAGAGTCAATCCATATTCAAAAGCAAAGTCAGGTGTGGGCTCTGGGGTTTTTTTGTTTGTTTTTGGGTTTTTTTTAAAGAATATGACTTGAAGTGCAGGTCTGCACTCAGCAAGTGCTCTCAACATATCCTCTCATTATTACCCTTCCTGTGGCTCAGCATTTCCAAATCAAAACTGGATAAATAAAGTAAATATATTTTACCTAAAATAAAGTCAAACTGGCAATGGACCAATTGTAACCTGCGTTTCTGGTTGCTTTCTCCAACACTTACACTTTGTCACATCTGGGACTGACACACTGCACTCTGACTTGTGTCTCTCCTGCAGATGCTCAGGCTTTATTGTGCTGGAGAAATAAATGGTGCAGTTAGTTCTAAGGAAAGCACAATGAAAGCACACGTGTCTGCTTGCATGCACCGTGAAAATGCAGTTGCACTGTTTTCACAGAGGCTACAGCCCCGTTATGTGACCCACTGGAAATGGGAGCATTTTAATGACAGTTTTCATTGAAGAAAATCTGGGTTTTGTTAGAAAATTTTCAAAATTGAGTGATCTCTAATAGTCATTTTATTATGGCTTAGAACAGTAGTTAAAAGCCTCTTGTTCTGTTAAAAGCCTTTGCCCTGAGATGAAAATACACTTCCACCTTGTGAACGAAAAAGTAATTCTAGCTGAGACCACACTTCGTTTGCTTTTTTCTTTCTCTTTACTAACCAAAGAGCTGTAAGAGGAAGGACGAGAGAACTTAAACATTCACCATTTAGTTTTTGCTGGCCCTGCACCCTGGACTGGCAGGGTGGGCTGTGGGTTTCCAGCACCGCGGGTGCCCAGCGCCTGCCCTGCAGCACGCAGACACCTTCGGGCTGCGCCTCTCCATCGCTGCCCCCGTGCAGGCGGCCAACCCGCGCTGAGCCGCTGCAGCACGGCCGCGCACGTGGAACCCTGCACGTGCACACGAGTGGGTGTCCTCACCGCGGTGTGCAGCTATGTGCGGTGGGAAAGGAGGGGGCACGCAAAAAAAAAAAAAAAAAAAAAAAAATCCTCTTATGAATTTCGGGAAAGTGTCTGAAACCAAATGTTTGTGAGAGGCATCCTAGAACTGTTAATGAGCATGTGTGTCTGCGGTGGAAAGTTTAATTCCTTTGTATCTCCTCGGCCACTGATTTCCTTTGGACAGTTGTTGACTCAAATTCTCGCCTTCCTCTGCTCCGTGAATATGGCCACACCATATTCCCCTCCCGACCTTGCTTCATGGAAACATCATTTTCTTCTTGCACGCAGCTGCTTTTCTTCCCCTAGTCTTCTCTCGGCACTCCCCTGCTTCAGTCCTGCCTTTTCCCTGGCACAGACCTGCTGGGTTGTTTTTAGTTACCTGAAACTTTTGGGTTGGGACAACCTCTGTCCTCCTACTTCTGTACATCTCCTCTCTCGGTCTTATCCCAAGCGCCTTGGCCGAGCTCAGCAGGCGGCAGGCAGTTCACCCAAGCCTCCAGGCTGAACGTGGGGCTAAGAGCAGCATGGCCGTGTGTCCCAGCATCTGGACCTCACCAATTTGAAATGGGCTCACCTAGGTGAGAAAATTAAAATGTAGGCCCCCAAAATTAGGTGCCTGATACTACTGGGTTAGATAGATAATCTCAGGTGCTTGAGCCTTGCCTCCACATGCACAATCTTTTCTTTTCTGGCCTTCCCTTCATTATACATCAAATGCTCTTCTTAAACCTGCCATCATCGGTGGCTTCCTCCACTGGTGTCCTCTTCAGCAGTGATGGCTCAGCGCCGCTCTTCTCTTGGTGCCTCTCCCCACCATCTCCAGCCCTTTCCCACCTGCTGCCACTTGGACAGGACACTCCCTTGTGTGAAGCCTATCAATGCCAAGCTATTAAAGCATGACATTAAAACACGCTCAGCTTTGTGCCTTTAGGATCAGACCATTAACTGGCCGTAGCTGTAGAGTATTCTGCAATAATTTTTAAATATTATTAGATGTGTTGTGGGATCCCTGGGGCAAAGATTTCAGGTTTTTTTCCCCGTGCGGATCATACAGAATACAATAGTGCCTTGGCTTTGAAGAAATCTTGCCTGTGCAGACCAGAAAGAAGTGTCAGAGCACTCCTGGTACTGATTTTTGGCTGGCATGATGCAGCATGACCTGCCTAGGGAACTTCTGGTTGATCTTAAATGCCATGTGGTTTCCAGCATCAGGCTGGAAATGGGGCGATGCTGGTTTGCTGGGCAAGAGAGGGAGAGCCGCTGTTTCAAAGATGTTGGCTGACCTTAGGGAGGTACAGCACAAATGAGGCAAACGTTCAGGATTTTTTTTTTTTTTTTTGGACCAGTTTTAAGGTGATACCCCTCAAAAGAGACCAGAAGAACCCTGGAAAGGAAAGCTTGTTTATCTAGATTATGGTAACGTGAGTGAGACCTTTTGGGAAGGTGGGCTGCCAAATGAAGCACTCCGGATACCAAAAAATAACTCAAGTTGAACTTTCATATTTTATCCCCAAATGAAATGATTCATTTCTATTTTCCTAATGTAGAAACTGGTTAAGTCTTTTTTCCTCTTTAAATCTCAGCCAGTTTTAAACAACAAGTTCTTTCATTAAAACAAACAGACAAAAAAATTCACGACCAGGGTTGGCTCTTACCCTGGCGGCAGGGGATCCATCCCCATGGGGATGATCTTTTTGGGCTTCGCCTCTCCCCACACTGCCGGGGCAGCCCTGGCCCTTGCCAGTGCCCAGCCCAGTCCCCCCCTGCTCCCCACCACCCGCGCAGAAGCCACAGCGGGGATTTGTGTTGCAGAGAGGGGTCTGCGATTGCGCAGGCTGACTGCAAAAAGCTGTGTCGGAGAAAACTAGAAGTTCCCCCAAACCCATCTCTCCTGCAATTTTGTTCACAAGGTGACTGGTGAGAATTTGTTGCCCATTGCTGGGCATGTCCCCTCCCCGCCTTAGATGACAATGCTGCATCAAGCAAATTTTTGTGTTGAGAAACACACAAGAAAAGCTGCAAGGTCTTTTATCGAGCTTTTTTCCAGTTCTTACCTTGTTGGTATTGACCTGATAATGAATAAATTATACTGGTCTTATTGTGCATCCAATTATTCTCCTAACTCTACAAGAATTTTTTTTTGTTGAGGTTCCCCGCCAGCTTTTCAGCGCTATAGTGGTTTTTTTATAAAACCATTTGTAAAACCGAATCAGTAACTACTCGCTGTTCTGCCTCCTCTCACTCCTGCCACCCCTAACTTGCCCTCTCCCTCCCACAACTTTCGGGTCGCACTCTCTGCCCCGGGAAATTGTGGGTCCTCTAACCTGCACCTGCCTCTTGTGAAGAGCAACCTCAAATTTGAGGCGTTGGAGATGGGATTTTATACCTTGAGCTTCTCAGATGGGCTACCAAAGAAATGAGGACTCAGAATTTCACCCTTCGAAATCACATTTGGAAAATCAGAGCTAGGGCCAAACCTCTTCTCTGGGGATGCTGCTGCTCAGCAGCTGGCAGCCAGCTCTGAAATCATGGTATTTTTTATTTTTTTTTGAAAAGGCCAAAGAAAACAGGCAGATCACATTTCCTAGTGGTCTATCTGGTCATCCAAGGCTTCGGAATCGCTACGGAGGTTCCAGCCCCACGTGCGTGACCAAGCAGTCACTCCGATATTTCCACTGGCAGAAAGCTCCAGCAGAGCTGTAACACCGGGATCAGTAACTTCAGTGACTGATCAGAAACATGCCGGTAGCAAGACCTTGCAACAAAAGTGATAAGTGACAAATTTGAGGAGTTTTACAGTACTAATGCTTGTTATTGCTTCTCACAAAATGTTACCAAGCTTACAATAATCTTTACACTTTCAGCAAAAATGTGAACAGTATATTTGAATATATTAAAAAGAATTAAAAAAACATTTCACAAAAAACATTTGTTGCCATATGAAAGTCTTTCAGCAATAAATGCCCACACCAGTATTTAAACATTGTTAAAAGTATAATGATTTGTACTAATAAATTATGCAACAAGAGAGGTAAACAAAATAAAATTACAGTATAGCTCTCCATGATCCTCCACTGAGCGTCCGCAGCTCTCGGAAACTCCATTTTTAGATGACTAATTAAGAAACCGATATTTTCAGAGCAACAAAAATAAAAGCTTTTATTTGTTCATTTGAATATAAAACAGGCGTTATCACAGATGTACAAAGCGTACTGGTGGTTTAACATACAAGAAGGTTGCTGTCCTTTGCACATAAAAATTTTTGTTTGAAACTGTGATTGGCTGAGTTACATGAATTTCTCTAACCAGTCACCACACTCTATGAAATAACGCTGCTAACATTCAACTGATAAAAGGGACAGTCTTCCCTTGGGTAAAGTGTCAAGCAGGATTAAATATATATAATAAACAAGCACCATGAGGAATCTGCTCCTGTTTGATTAGTTTTGTGTTTAAATGTTCATTGTGTACCCTCTTTTTTTTGTGCATGTGCATCAAGTTGATTACATGGTTTTGTCTGACTCCAAAAGCACAAGGTCACAAGACAAACATTTTATACATTCTCATGAATGGTTTATCTACAGTACAGTTTCTAATACAGAACAATCCTTCTTTATTGCTCAGTCTGATGGTGCTTAAATGTTTCCTTCCTTTTGCTTGCACAACAAAACCAGAAACTCAGTTTATCATTTCTCTTAACTCAGGATTTAACAACCACGGATGACAGGTTGCAGAAGAGAGCTGTTATTAACTGCGTTTCACAACTGCATTGCAGTTCTTTTATTCTCTACAAATGCAAAGTTGACTTCGTGAAGGTTAAAGTGATGCTTTGAACGACAGCGAGATTTGTTTTGCAGTAGAGATCAGCGATAGCAGGACTTCACAAGTTAGTTCACACACTGCAATTATGTTTGTAATCAATCAACATCTTGTCTGAAACCTTACAACAACTTGCCATTAAGAACAGATTTTATTCTTTTCAGGGAGCAGAAAATGAATTTGACAAAATATAGGATTGGTCTTCAGAGCATGAATAGGGCTATTCACAGGACAGTGAAGGTGGACAGGATGGTCTGAAAGAAAACGCCTCTGACATGGCAAGATGCTCCGTACTGTACATGCAGACTAGAACGTCCCTACCTCTTAAAAAGATTTTAAACACCCAGCATTGAGACTCCCTTATACGTGATATAAACATGATTACATTTGCCCTGCAACAATCTTAGTCATGCATATCCGGTAATGAGAGCCAGCACATGAACGTCATTTGGGACAATAAGAAAAGCATTCTTGGACTGCAGCGGGTAAATCCCACTCTTGATCACAAACAGGTCAATTCGGTTACAACCACATGAAGGAAGGGGAAGGTTTTATAAAAAGGGGCACGGGCTGCAGGGAAGACAACAGAACTGGGGAATCGAACCTCTCTTTTATCCAAAGGTAGTAAAATGAAGGCAGCTGTGATGCATGTTTTCCTACTCTTCCCCCGTGGTGGCCTCAGATCGGAGACCGCGGGACTCCTCCGTTCTTTAAACAGGCAGATCGGTTCCTCTGATGTTCTAATGCGTTTAGGGACTAGTTAGCAGATGCACGATTCGTGCCAAATCAGTTGTAGTGACTGTACGCTCCTCTCTGATAAGGAATAAATTAAAGACCATCGAAACAATCGTTTCCTGTAAATGTAAACTGGATGCATTGGCCACCGAGCTACGTGTCCTAGCTAAGAGGCAAATCGATAACTGTGCAAATAACCCCAAAACTTTTCCTTATAGCAATAAAAACACCAACTAAAACAATGAAAAAAATTGTGCAACAAAGTTCTGCAGCTAGACAACAGTGCTATTCCTCAACCTGCCTCTTCTAAGTCTAACAAGTGTATGCACATGCCAGCACGAATATTTATTGTTGCCTCCATGGCAAAGAAAAGAAAATTATTGTAGTGCATTTTTAGTCTTAAATTCATTCACTGCCTTAAAGGCAGCAATAATTCCACTTGCTGGTATCTAGAGGATTCTTTTCGACAGGGATACTTAGCAATCCAGGATTGCTTTTTTTTTTTTCCAAAAAATTTGTGAGTAACATTTGATTATCTACAGTGGGAGACACCATGCAAGTGACAAGTACTGCATTTTAAACTTTAAAATCTTTTGTCATTAGTGAATTTATATTTCATATATATATATTTGATGTGATACTATCCACTCAAGATAATACAACACTTTGTTTTTATATTAGCAAACATTTCAAGAGTTTAATATTCTTGAATGTTTTTTCTCTTTTATACTTCTAAAGAGATCAAAATAAATTAAACGTTTTGTACATAATTACAGAAGAAGTAGTTAACTTATTTTATCTTTTTAGTTTAGTACAAAGATATTTGCAAGTTCATTGCCGAAATACACCTTATTTATAAATTTCTTCCATTCTAACGCTAACAGCAAAGGCTCTTTGGCCTCTGGCCTTTCAGCATCTCCGACAGAAAGCTGCAAGATTTCTAATTGAAAGGTGCTACTTTGGGTATTCTCCTCGTACCACTACATAGTTTCCTAAGATGTGGGATCTAAAATGGCTTAAGTTAGTAACGGATCTGTATTCATCAGCTTTTTATGACATATTAAAACAAATGAAGAAAGCAATTATTTGTATTAGTATGCAAATTGTTTTTAAAGAATCCATTTGGAGGGCAGAATTAAAAAAAAGTCTACTTCAGCTTATTTAATGTAAAATACAAAGCCACATTTACTCAAAAAGCAGTATTGTCCAATAAGAAAAAGAAAAAAAAAAGTTTAAAATGGGCTTTTCCAACACACTGAAGGGCCTTACCCCATAGTCCTTCTTCTCTAAAATTTAGTGGTAAAAGAAAACATTTCACATTTTATTTCCTGCCAATCGTGACTGCTTTGAAAAGTCGTAATAGAAACAGTTCCATTCTGATGAGTGTCAGCATCTTATCTGCATACTTTTTTAGTGGACACCAAAAAATTTTATACATCTATAGTAAAGTCCATGGAAGCTTTAAGGTACAAGACTACATGTTGTAGGCCACATAGATGGGATCTAGCTGGTCTGCCAAAAATCCATCTCGTAGGTGCATACGTTGTTTCTCTCCACGGGAGTTGATAGGAATTACACCAATGTCCACAACCACCACCACCCCTACAATCAGATAGTGTTCCTCCAGGACCACATTAGTGACCAAAGGAACCAGGTCCAAAGCTTCTTGCTCTGATCCATCCAGCTCAACTACAACGACCAATAAATTTGTCCAGGTAAACACCGCACTGGAACGAAAGAAAAAGTAGTATTAGTGGTGGGGTTTTTAACCCATTTCATTTTTTACCCTTTTCATTCCACCTTGGTCACCTTTTGTTCCAACCCCCAGGGCCTCCTTCTGTATGCTCACCACGAAGCCTACGTAGCAAAAGAGAAGATGTCTGCAGGCAGGGGCAGAAGAACAGCCCCACTAGCTCTCACTTTAATATTGCTGCAATACCAACTGTTGGGCTAAACTTTACAGAAAGTCGAGTCCAATCCTTGCCCACCAAGTAGGAAGGTAATAAGAGAACATGTGGTTCCCTCTCAAGCCAGAGAACCGTCACTGCTGTGTTCACGAAGCCATGCATGAGCAGTGTGTGGGTGGAGGTGTCTTCTCTGGGGTTTTTTGAAGAGCAGCCCAGAAGAGCAAAGGAGGTTAAAAGAGGAGGCACCAGAAGGAACAGCAGGAACATAGTCTGAGCTGAAAGATCTTTGGGATAAACTCTGCCTGGTGAAGGGGTGCAGAGCCCTGCGAACGTTTGCATGGCATACTGCAGGCTGCACGGAGGTCCCCGGGTGGCTGGGGAGGGGGCTTCCTCACTCGCACAGTGCCAGGCTAACATGGCTACGTGCCTTCTGGACTGGGCTGGCTGCTGTCCAGGCAGTCAGAGCTCAGCACGAAAGAGCTGCAATTCTTCTGGACCAATTGGTTGATACAGAAATAAGCAATGTCTCCATCTGTTTTATTTCGGCTGTGTTTTACTTCTGTTGGGCTTAAGGGGACAGGAGTTTTTACATTCCTTATTAGCAGGTGAGATGGTGAAGGTAACACCATTAGCACTAGTATCTCCTTTACTGAAAGAACTTTGTAAGACCCCAAAAATTTGGTTAAGCCCTTAAGCCAAAGCAGGTAAATTTTGGTTTCTATTATGGAGCATCTTTTCTGGCTAAGGATAATGTGTTTACTCTTCCAAATATGGAGGCTGGGAGGGTATGCAAGTCTGGTGTATGCTTCCCTCCATCCTCCTCCCCATGTTCAAATGTCTCCAAAGTCTCTGATGTCTCACAGGAGGTCAGTGGGACTATGGCCCAACAAAGAGCAATCTCATTCTTCCTTGCAGGTGTTTAAGACACAGACGATGGTTATTTCTTCCTCTAACTTATTCCATAGCATAAATAATAGTATTCTACACATGTTACTCATACATCAACCCCTGTACTTTCCTCTCTTTCACCTTATAAAATCAGGGGATAATTTCCCAGAACTGTCTCAAGCATACGCATCTGAAAGTTAGAATGTGTTATGTATATAAGCCAATTTCAAAAAGAGCTACTTACCCTAAGGTCAATGCTTGATAAAGGCAGAAGCGCACTGGTTTAGTCTAGTAAGACAATTCTGAAAATCCCTGTTCTTTGGAAACGTATCTTACTTTGCCCAAAAGTCAGTTAGGAAAATGTTCTCTACATTGATGCTTAACTGAATGGATTTTAGGAAACAAGTACTCACTATTAAAAAAAAAAAGTCATTTTCAGATCCTGCCAAAGTACTGTTTGATTGAATTCTTATGTGCTTATTGATCTGGAAAACTAATGGGCAGCCACAACAAGGCTATGCAGGCTCCTTTTAACTTAGTGCTGCTATGAAATGAGTTTTAATTTGTAATTATGTTTTCACAGACATTCTAGTAAGTTTTGATTGATGCTGAATATTAACAAAATGAAGTATCAGTTTGCCCAGCTGACCATCTCCAGACTGGTCCTCGAATTTTTATGGAATGCTGTACAAACATCTAAATTAGTATTATATATATTTTAACAAAAAAGGCTGTTTTATTAAAATATAAGGTAGCACTTGAAACTTGCCTTAAACCTACTGTTAGCTTGCTACTTGGGAAAACAATGGCATGATTCAGGAGCAAGTCCCTAAAACATGGCTTAGGAGAAGTTAGTTTGAGTTCAGAAGACTGATTCCCAAACCCTTCATGAAGCTTCTATTAAGTCCTAGAGCCATTGATGCTTCTAAGAGGGTTTCAATTTAATTTAAAACTGTTTTCATATGTCATGATTCTAACTCACTGATGACCACTGTAAGTAAAAGGAAATATTGCCCTTTATGTTTTCACCAGTTGAGATGAAGATATATTGGCCAGCATGTATCATATATGAATACATTAACTTTCTAGCCCCGATGAATACAAAAACCCAACCCAAACACTAGGGACCCAGGAAGGCTGCATTTTCTCAGGAAATTACGGAGTCACACCCAATAGATGCAACACAGCCAACGCACTGAGCTGGGAACGGCCCCTCCTGCTGCTTCCATCCCACCAAATGCTTCAGGAAAAGCACGGAAGTTGTTGAAACACCTCCAAAGAAAGAGACCCATAATGGTTTTCTTCTCCAAATATCTTGTGTAGCTTTACCTATTTGTCATTATGCAGAGAGAGAAAACCAGTTCTTAGCAAACTCCAGGAAGCTATGTTCTGTTCCTCTTTCAAGGGTTTATATGAGTCAACTATGTGCTTTAATTAAAATGCATACACATACATTATTTCTCAAGATATTGTGCAGTATTAAAAACACTTTCAAAGATGCCTGGTGTAGTTACACATCACAATAAAAACAGATTGTGCCACTCTTTTGCTTCTTCTGTATTGAGACACAGGAGGTCCAGAGTCAGAGGTTGTTTATTTTGTTCTAAAATTTCTTAAAAGACAAGAATAATTTTAAATGACCTTTTAGATCTGATCCTGAATGACAGAAGTTACACAGCGGGATTGCATGCCAGTCAACAAGTCACCGTGTTCCTCAATAGTGTTAAAAGTTACAAAATCAGCATGTGTTTCTTGGAAGCTGAGGCTATTTTTACAATCTGTCAAATGGACATACCCAGTACCTGTTGTTTGCAATAGGTATTGATGCAGTTAAATCCTTAGTGGGTCATTGTAACCAAACCAACCGCAGCCTCCAACAGGCATAGAGGCTCATGCCCCCGTCCAAAGAAAGGCATATACAAAAATATATATATAAAAAGAAAGATTTAACTGGCTATTATTTTGCCAAGGGGTGTTTCACAAAGACAAGAGGAGGATCTCTAAGAGAAGCTGAAAGAGAAGTTAAGAGGACACTCAGGACTAGGACTATGAATGAAAAGTCCATGATGGTGGCTTGACTTGAGAGAGCTATTAAGCAGAACACTGGTCAGGAAGGGGTTGGGAACTGGGACCAAACCAGATGTTGTCAGTCTGAACTACTGTGTGTCCATTTTGTGCGGGGACTACATCAGAGAAACATCTAACTCATCAGCAATCTCTCTTCTTCGAGGTAAAACCAACGCTGAAGACTTCCGATTTTGGCCTTTGGGCAAAGGGTAGTAATAGAACAGTGTGTGGTCTGAAATCTCACTCATGTGCCTTGCACATTATCACCCAACTAATGGGAAGAGTTAAGGCACCGAGAATTATTTGCATATACTTCCACCTTCTGGCAGAAATTCAAGAAATTAAATGGCCCTTTTCTTTGGTCCTCCCAGCTTACCCCAACCCTTTTTTAGGATTTCCATGATAATGGAAGGAAAAGGATCCTCAAAGCGCCCTCAGTTGTCTTGGAAAAAAAACCATAATTGAAGTATTTTTGGCCACTGAAACCCATGATGGTGATTTCTGCAGTGTAATATGGCTACTTCATCCACTGCCCATGAGCTCACACTTTGATGACACACAAATCTCTGACA
This sequence comes from Aramus guarauna, assembly GCA_013400195.1. Lineage (NCBI taxonomy): Eukaryota > Metazoa > Chordata > Aves > Gruiformes > Aramidae > Aramus > Aramus guarauna. Next base: position 550,329 of record VXBL01008406.1, on the reverse strand, counting down.
AACAGGTACTGATGAACACATTGATTTATAAATCTGTGGCCATCTTATAACAGAGCTGTCCCTAAAGAGCTTGATCTGAAAACTGCTCATACAGAACTGATACTGATCTGACACATTTTCAAGGAGCATTTCACAACATCCTTAAAGTGCTCATGCTGGTCTATATGAGGACACAGAACCTGCCACCCTGTGTCATGGCGAGCTGGCACAAGACCATACCAGCAGTGATGATGCTGTAGGGAGGAGGCAAAACCTCAGTTACAATCAGCCAAGCAATTAACTGCCTTAATGATAACAGATATTTAACTAAAAAGCAAAGTGTTTTGACTAAGAAACCGGTCTGGTCGCTGTGCTTCATTACTAAGTTTACTGCTCCAGGCCACACCTTTGCAGCCAGGATTGAAAAGAAAAACAGAGTCACATCTCATACTCGCTAAATTCCTCTGGCTGTTGCGACAGGTTCGTTTTGGTTGAAAGGAGAAGAGCTGAGCTGAGGTTATATCAAAACAAAACAACTACCTGACTCAGTCTTCTGATGCAAGAATAATGAAGAGCAATTTGTTCCCATGTTGGCCTCAAGAAATGATTGCCTGCTGTGTGCATTTGATGATGTGATACATTGATTAAGACAACATCATTATTAACTCATTGATTTACTGCTTCAGTTTCCATTGTGACCTTGATTTTATCACTGCTTTATTTATTAATAACCAATTCAAAAGTAACAGTGTGTTCACTAAGTTTATTAGTGTGTTCATTTATTTGAAATGTTTGCTTGCTTACTCCTTCTAGTAACATCACTCCTAAAGCTTGAACTCATACCAGTTTGCTTTTCTCCAACTCCAAGAAACAGCTACTGACCTACCTGAGAGCTGCTTGGCTCTTTCAAATTAAAAGTTTAATCCTTCACTTGTACTTAAGACCACACACACAAAAAAAACCCCAGCTTGAATGATCTTAGCAGAAAACTTCCTGATTAAACCTGTTTGTGAAAAGTTTCATCCTAAGGACATATTTATAGCTGGGTTATAAATTCTGTGACCATCCTGACAGGCCATTTCCTGGATCAATTGCAATATCCAAGGAAAAAAACCCCAGACATCACAGAAATGTCAGCTTTATATAAGGGCCCTGGTGTTATATAATCCTTACCATTCTGTGATGCTCTTGTGTGCTCTAATTACAGAGGTTTCAATATCGATCGGATGGTATCTCATCCCTCGTAACTCCATGGCTTCATCTAATGCACCCACAACATAAAGTGCATCATGGCGTTCTGTTGTAAGGAAAAAAAATATTAATGATTCTAGTCTCCAGTACATTAAATGACAAAAATGTTCACATTAATAAATAACTAAGTATAACATTTAAAAGTTATCCTCGCATTTCTGAAACCCCAAAGTGATTTCCAAACTAATGAGAATTCTCCATTGCTGTGGAATGGAAAGTGCAGTGCAGACCAGAAAGCAGAAGAAAGGATGGCAGAAACACTATTCCCATTTGAAGAAGACAAAGGTGGAAGTCTTTATCCAAAGACAATGGCATAAGTTCCCATTTTTCTTGCAGGTGGCTGCAGAACAGACTCATTCTTTTTTAAGGTGCCCTAAATAGACAGCAGGCTCCTTGTTTCTCTCTCTTTTGAAAGAGAAAGGATGGATTTGACCCTAACAGTATGGATGATGTTCTTCCAGTAGTTTTGAGATGGTCAGTACTGATGCTTAAGGTGTATTACAAAGGTGTTTATCAATAAACTAGAAATATGTGCTATGTACCAGATAGCAAATTGCTCATTCAGACAAATGGGAAGCTCTAGAGTGTAATGCTCTAATAATATCAATTTTTACTGACTAAAGAAATAAATTAGGCTGAAATGACACTTTTTAAAAAATATTAGGCTGATAAAAAACAACTGCATGTTATCCCTAAAGAAATAATAATGGCTCACAGACTTAAAAGTACTAACTGGCTCTTTTTACATTAATGTAGATAGTTGCACAGTGGTAATGCAATGGCAATATAACCGCTACCAGTAATAAGGGGCAGAGAACTTTCTGCACTGGGAGCTAAAAGTGGGAGAAGAACAGAGAGTTAGCAACTCTGCCACAAGAAGCTTTAAGCCATTTGGATGCTTAAGTTGCAATATCCTCAGAGAATCCCGAATTTTCTCAAGGCTGGGCTATCATTATGAAATGAAAAAAGCCTGCACAACTGAAAGTAAATCTCTTCAGGAAGACGCTAACATAAGGACACAGGCAGCAGTCATAATCTGCAGTGATTGCTAAAATGCTTTCAGTTTTGATGAATTCACTCTTTGGCTGAGTAATGGCTGTTCTAATTGCAGTGACACCGGGGATCACTCCTGGAGGTGCCCGCAGCATCGCTAGAGACCACATTTTGCCAACAGCTTCCACTGCCAGCTCAGCCAGCCGCCGCTCATGGCACTGTGCTCTGCAAACATGGCAGGAAAGTGGCGTTTTCCCAAGCAGAGACTTTGTGTGCCTGGCAGTGCTGACTTGCTCACGTGTACACGAGATACAGAATATCATAAAAACAAGTCACGAAATCCTGCACCTTCCTGAGAGAAACCCAAACACCCTGTAGCTTCTCCTGCAAATTGCTGCCTGCGTTACATTTCAGTTACCATCCTCGCAGGATGAAAGACAGGGAAGCTGTGGCTGCCCCCTCCCTGGAAGTGTTCAAGGCCAGGTTGGATGGGGCTTTGGGCAACCTGGTCTGGTGGAGGGTGTCCCTGACCATGGCAGGGGGTTGGAACTAGATGGGCTTTGAGGTCTCTTCCAACCCAAACCATTCTAGGATTCTATGATTCTATGACATTTGAGAAATGGACAGCTTCGGTAAATAAGGTTGTAATAGAGGAATTCTCAAAGAAGGTGGTCATCACAGGAGGGACATGGCTCAGAATCACAACAAGGCTTTTGCTATCCACACAGATGCATTCCTGCAGATATGACTGTGAGAGCAATGATGGCATTTTAAGCTGTATTTCGTATTTTTTAAGCTGAAGGACTTGGCACGTTAACATCGCCAAAAAGCCACTGGTGGAGGGGATTTATATCACCTGAGGTTCAGCAAAGGAAAAGCAACTGTCTCAGTAGGGAAATCTTGCTCTATTTTCTGATTATTTTAACTAAGGCTTTTTTGCAGTTCTGCAGGATTCAAAGATAGAACCCATCGGGTAAAGCAGGCCAAGAGACATGGTGTCAGCCATGTGCATAGACATAGATGACGAGAAGCCTCTTACCTCCATTTGCATCTGTGAGTTCTGTTCTTCTCAGGAACCCCAGATAGCCAGTTCGAGCCCAAATAGTCTGTGTGTCTCCAAAGCTGAGTCTTGAATTAAAATGATCTGATTGCAAAGATTCATCTCCGTAGATGGTAAAATACCCACTGGCATTGTGAGTGCTGTGAACCCATATCTAAGTTAAAAGCAATTATACTGGTATTAATTAAAGTAGCTTTCCAGAATGAAGCATTATTGAAAATTCTTGATGCAAATATTTTTAGTCATAGCTAGATAATACTATAATGCCATTTAACACTGTTCTGAACCCATAACTGACCCATTTTTGGGCCCAGAGACCCCAGTCTAGCCTTGCTGAAGTGGGAGTGCGGATCTGAGCCGTGCCTGGGGCAGAGGGACGCTGTGGGGACATCTTGCAGCCCCCGGCCCCAGACCAGCCACAGACCTGCACAGCCTCCCTGAATGGCTCAGCTAGCTCCGAGGGCTGCCTGGTTATGGCAATTTTCAGAAGAGCCTACAGACCACTGTGCTCTTTCCATGGTCCCCCCCGCCCTGGTCCAGTGTATGTTTTCCAGCAGGGCATCCTCCATGAGCACCAGACGGACTATTTTAAAAGGTGAAGCCAGGGACCTTCACCCATGGAGAAGGATTCATTTCATCTACCTCAAGGCTTCACGGAAATTTTTACAGATTCATAGTAAGGAAATGTTACAGACGAATCTCACAAATTAGGTTGTAGTTTTAATTATGACTAAGCAAATTCTTAATTTTGTTAATTAGATCTTTAACTGCTCATTGAAAGTAACATATTTTTTTTCTTTCTCTAGAAACATAAAATAAATTGGAAAAACATATAGCCTTGCTCAGCTGGGCTAATGAGAGCACTTCAGTGCGTTGAAGCACAATGATTATAAAGGGAATAGTGCTAGAAAACCATCCAGTTGAAATTAGGCTAATCAATAAACTTATTTTTTCATGTAAGTTTCCATCAAAATTAGTAAAGCACCAAGTAGAAAACACAGTTAGAAGAAGCAGATTTTTTCAATTTTTTTAACAAACTTGAGGTATTTATTAGTAATTATCAAGTATGTTACTAAGAATTTTAATAATGATACAAGTATCATGCTACACACTTTATATACTATAAAGATCTGTAGAATTCACTATTTTCTCAACTGTGCACAAGATAAGATATATTATAGGAAACCATTGGCATACAAGATGATAGCTTTATCTCTGTAATTTAGTTCAAAGTGTACAAAGCTTAGGTTTTCATGACTCACCTCACCAAGATGAGAATCTCCTAAGGGTCCCTTCGTTTCTGGATTAGCAATAATGATACGTACTCCTGGGAGGATCTATTGAAAGAAAATGTGAGGCAGTAAGAAAGCAGATACTGGCTTACGCAATCATATGCTGGACTCTTCGTCCCCAAAAAACCTTCATTACAAAGTGGAAGAAATCCTTAAAAAGTTAAAGTAGACTTATAACATAAAAAAATTAAAATAGTCCATAGTCCTAATAAATTCTGAGACATCTGGGAAATGCTACAAAACCTCTTCTCTTTCTGAAAGCCATTCCATCATTAAAAACTCCTCAGAAATCCAATGTTCACCTACAATACAAAATCCTACCAATGGCCCTCATTTCTCTGAGAATATATACTAGAATAGAGAAAAAAACACGCTAGCCACCTGACACTTTGGCCTGAAAAAAGCAAGCCAGAGGCACCATGCAATCTCCCAAGCCCTGCCAACGACTTCACGTCATGGACATTCAACCACTACAGAGGTGGGCAGACGCTAAACCCTGAAATAGAAAAGGGAGCGTCCTCTGACCATGAGTGTTTGGTCAGAAAGCTTTAGACAAGCATCCCCAGCATCAAGCACAGTCAGTGAGCAGGGATCGCCTCGGTGGCTCCGTGCAGCAGTGACGGCACCTCTCCTGTCTCCCAAAGGCAGAGCACGCTTAGCAGCAGGTCTTGGTCACCGGTGCACGGCCAGAGAGTGCAGCCAGGGACAGAGCTGAGAGCAGCACCCCAGCTCTGTGTGCCGGTCCTGTGTCCTCACCCTGTCCCCACAGCGATGCCACCCACCCACTGCAGGCGATCCGTAGCCTGTGAGTACAGCGTTGGTAATCTCCCAGCAGTTCTCAGTGGAGGCACCTCTACATCGACAAAACTGCCGTCACTACTGGCACATTTGTTGGCTGTTTCAAGAGTGAGATGCGGAGGATGAAATACCTTCGTTTTGCATAAAAAAAGGAAATACTTTTTGCATAAAAGAGGGAGGTACAGGGCATCAGGTACCGCCACCGTGCTGTAACCTCAACAGTAAAGAAAGGTCTTTAGTCTGCCCAGCTGGTAAAGCCTTCCTCAACACCACGTTCATGTAAAAAGGGACAGAAATGGACATTTACTGAGAATATTTACCATAAAAGGTATGTTTAAATCTTCTTTTAGTACTTACTTTTCCTGACTCCATGAGGGGCAAACTATGTGGAGATCCTCTTTCGACTAAACGAACTCTGTAAAATACATGTAAAAATAATATGCGTAATACACAGTTGTGTTTATTTGCTTTTCATTAACATTTATTTCTAAAAGGAATGGTTAATGGTCACAGAGATGAATGTTATTTTTGGAAGAGATGAAGCTTATATCCTGTAGAACATAATCAGGCCCGATATTTAATCTTAGTCAAGACTTAGGGCTGGGAAAATAATGAAAAAAAGATGTGTGTGAACGTTACTTAAATATTAAATTCTTCAAATGTAGTTGGTGCCTTTTATTTGTTTTTGATAGACTTTTGCAAATGGAATTCCATGCACAAATTTATTCACAACAAGAGGGATCTAAAATATTGATTTCCCACAAGAACATCATAAATGCCAGGGCACAGACACAGAAGCATGCAAGCTGAGTGAGCAACCACATTCCACGAGTAGCTAACAGTTCAAATCAAAGTCAAATCGAAGTAGCTCATAACCTGGCCTCAGCTTGAAATCTGCATTTGCAATCTTTTAATTATTTTCAATGAACTGTGGTTGATAAACATTTTAATAACAAAAATTAAATCATTTAATAGAAAATGTTATTACTACTGATGTCAGACCCTTTCTCGGAGTGTGACTTTTTGGGCCTTCCTCTTCCTTTCTTAGATAACTTATTTTCCCACTAAAGGAACAGAAATGGCAGCTCTCCTTCAGTGGTATGATGGTCTGGAAGGAAATTCCTCATTTAACCTTAGAATGGTACTCAGCAGGTTAGAATGAAAGAGACTTTAAAGTCCTAAACTAGCTGATGATCTCCGCCAGTAGATGGTGAAACAATTTGGGAACATCTAGGTATTCCTGCATTCTAAGTGAGATTAACTTAAAAGTTCTAACAGCCCATGAAACCTTAAACTTCCCACTCCTGAACATTTTTCATAATCCACTTAACCAATCTAACCTCAGTTTCTGTCAGAAGAGCTGTTCTTACCCCTTTCCTCCCCTCAGCTCTGTGATTAGAAAGAAAAAAAACAAACACGAGATGCCCCAAAACCAACCCTGTAACAGGTAAAGAGGAAATGTCAGAAGAGAGGAAGACACAGCTAGGAGGAGAGGGGTGGAGAACTGGATCCGGTTAAACTGATCCTAAAACTGCAGTCTGTTAGAAGCAGTCACGATAGATCTTTTTCGGACTGTTTTGAGGTCTTTTTATAGACAGAGTACCGCAGTGCTCAGTTTGGGAAAGCAGCAATGAGACACAGAGACACCTCAGCTAGAGGTCCCTTTGGAGAAGAACAAAGCTTTGGCAAGTTCAGCCCTTACATATAAAGGAGATGGAAAAAGATATATTTTTTTTTTCTTTTTCTATAACTTTGCTCCAAATGTCTTCTACAAAAGCTGGGACTGTGGAGGTCAAGGCAGGAATAGTGAATAGTGTTTTATCTGCAGTTCTGGGAAGTCTCTCAGCCTTGATGGCTGGGGCAGGGCTAAGCCCTGAGGCATGGCACATCCCCCTGAACAGCTCCTTGCACTAACAGCAGAGAGACAACCCGAATACCCAGCAACTTCAGACTGATTTTCTAAGCCATTTTGAGAGGAAAAGGATGTAAAGTGCCCTACAAAGGGCACTGCCTGGAGCAGGCACGGCTATGGAGCTGCACCCTCACCTGCTCTTCGAGGTGCGTAACAGGAAACACCTTCCAAGGTTTGTTCGACTGCCACAAAACTCCCAGACAGAGCCTGTTGCTCCAATTACTTCTTCTGTGTGTTACCTTCGTATTGTCCTTGGTTTACACTGTCTTGCTCTCTTAAACCTCGGCTGTGTTACAGGCGTACACAGGCACGGTGTTTACTACATCATTCTCTGCTGAGCCTCCCACCAGCTGAAGAGCAGGAGGGCCACCGCTGGCTTTCCCAGCAAAAGCAGTGAAGCTACAACATCCATCTGTTCCACCAGGACACAGACACAGGGCGGCAGAAACTGAGGCCACAGGAGCTTCGCTCTAAGGCGCACGTGCAAGGCTAAACTGATGCTACTCTATAAAGGATAAACCACACTTGTGTTGCTGTTCAAACGGCAAGCTAAATCACGGGTATTTAGGAGTATGCAGCACAGGCTTGAAAAATAACTCTGGGCATATGGAAGCAAAATCGAATATTGCAAACCCCAGTTGTTAATAATGCCTGTACTTCTAACTTGTAATATATAACTTCGTTCTATAAAATCCACGTTAGTGTAGAAATAGAAAATGCCTTTAACTGAGTTCTTCCAAACAAATGACTTCTTCAGTCTTCAGATACGTAATTGCAGACAGGTGCCTGTTCTTAGAAGGACTAGTCATTGTCTCAACCACTTGCTACCTCCTTTAACAAAGTTAGCTCATTAATTGTTTACCAACATTTGGCAAATAGATTTAGTCTTAAAAAAGAGACAACTGAAAAGCCATATGCAGTGGTAAGAAAGACAGCATAACAAAGGTCAGGAAACACTTTATTTGAATTTAAGATTGGTTTAAAAAGAATTTGATTTGGATAACAGTAGCAATCAACCTCTGGGGCAGGAAAAGAGCACGTCAGAGCTGTTCAGCTGCCCAGAGATTCTGCTGGCCTTTGCTCCTTTCCTGTTACGAAGACATGCCTCAATGAAGTGTTGCTGAACTCCAGGCCTAGCAGAAATCACATATAATAAAGCTATACATTCAATAGTCAATGAAGTGACTACTGGAAATGAATCAACATTTGGAAATCTGACCCTCTCTTTCCTCTTTGCTTTCAGCATCTGTGCCTCCCACCTTGTTCTCATCACTAGCGTATTCTTCTAGTTCCCTTCTCTACCTATTTCCTTTAACCTCATCTGATTTTTTAGCACATGAGGATCCAAAAGGCGCAATTTCTCAGTTTCAAATTCTGTTAAACCTCTCCCTCTCTGTGCTTTCCACCTTGCATCTCTACAGAGTTATCAGGGCAGTGCACTAAACATAGAAATGGCATTTCCTGGAGGTTTTCTGCGAGGGCCCTACTAGTGCTTAATAACTTGGACTCTTCTAAAAAGTTTCTGCTAAGCTCACAATCCATTTGGGAATGTGCTGTTAAACCTCTAACAACACTGAAATAATAAAAGATATTTTGCCACAAAGAGATTTAAAAAAAATAGAAGTAAAACGTTAGATTCTGATGTTACTGACTCCTATGTGCATACTTAATTTTAAGTGTGCAACAGTCTTATTAACTCTGCTGGGACCAGTACTGTGAAGAAATTAAGGACATTAGGCAATCATTTTTAAAATGAGTTTTACTGTGCCTCAGCATAAAATAATTCAATTGTTCCCACTCTTCCCCAAGAGATTCCCTTGCAGCCACTGACAAACACAGACAGCAGACACGATTGAAAACTTCTTCGCTTTCCCCCTCGAGTGAGCAGCATCGCCGTCGAGGCTGGTCTGGCAGGCAGGTAAAAAGGCAGAGCACACGGCCCATCAGAGCCTTGACAGTCAACTCCTCTGCATTACCCAGGTGATGCTGGCAAAGAAACCCACCGCTCTTCACAGCCTCCTTAGGACTATGTTAGTAAACCCTCTCCACATTCTCAAATAATCGTAACGTGCTCCCGGACAGCAGAGGTCCAGAAAGAGCAAGTCCTGTTTCTCTGCAGCGCTCCAGCCGGTCTTTGTCGAGAGTGAAAACAGTTTCTGACAAAGTGAGCACAGAGCCCTCCCGCTGCTTTCTGTTGCCTTCCAGTCGTGCTGGGAAAGGCAGAGAACGTGGCGGGAGAGCCAGCCTGGGCAAAGAGCCTGAAAATCAAGTGGGATGGGAGACAAACGCTGCCCTTGGGCGTGAAAGCTGCTTTTGCACCTTCTGGTGGTTTGCAGCCAAGCTGGGAGGGAAAACAGAAATGAGTGACCCAATGTAGGGCAGAGACGGAGTTTCTCTCCCACCGAAACGTCTCAGTGGAGGGTAGTGGCAGAAGATGTTTAAGAATCATTGCACTGTTACAAAGCGATAAGCAATGATGATACACAATGAATCTGTAGTATTTACAGACTATAGTATAAGATAGCATAATTTTTAAAATGTTCTTCGCTTGTTCCTAAGAATTAGTCTTTTTTCCTTAAAAAAGTCTAGCTAGAGCTGTACAGTTGAGAAAGCTGCCTATGTTTAAAGTTTGGCTACTGGGATTCAATAGGTAAAGCAGCTACACCACCAGTATGTGCTGAACTTCTTTTCTTGTTACAATTCAATACATTGGACAGATTTCACCTCTTTTAAATCCAACACTTACAACAGAAAAGTAGGAGTGAAACCTGACTTCAGAATGAAAACTGTGAGGCCATGAGTAACTGGCACTGTAATCACTGGGCAGCAAAGGGGATATCGAAATACAGTAACAATGTCTTTTTGCCCAACAATCTTAAATGAAACTGCAAATTTTGTTTATGTTTCTTTTTAGATCTGGTCTGTTTGGTGGTAAAAGTCTCTCCAAAATATATTCCACAGCTTGCAAGTATTTTGCACTGATCGAGAGTTTGTCAGCAGAGCTGTTAGCTATTGCTTTGGGATCCTGCAGGGGCCGGAGCGGGCAGAGTAGTACTAACCAACGTTGTGATGCCAAAACTGGGCAAACTTTCAAAGCCGGCTGTGCTGTTGCTCTGAGAAAGGCTTTGGATTCTGTGATTCTAACAGAGATGGAAAGAAGCTATTAGGTCATCCAAGTCTCGCTCCCTGCCAAAAAAAGACTGTTCCCCGCAGTGCACTTTCGAGTGCTGTGTCTACTCCTGTTATAGTATTTCAAATGACAGGGCTTCTTCCACTTCCCTTCAGACTTTATTTCTCAGCTGAATGTGTTTCTTAGTCAGGAGCCTTTTTACTGCGATGCTTGGCACAAACCATTCTTAGCTTCCTCTTGCAATTTCTAACTAGCTCTCCACGTCCAATTCAAAGGAGTTTTTCCCACTGTCTCCTTTCTTTTTAAATATAACTCAGCTGCAGAGTTTGCCTTTTACCCTAATACTTGGCCAAATCCCACATCCTGAACTTTTTTCTTCCCTTTATAGCCATTCCCAGAAGCTGAGCCATGGTAACTGCCCTCCTCCTCCTTGCCAGTGTGCCAGCAGCTGTGGCTGTTAGCCAGGCTTGGGCACCGAAGCACTGCATCTGCCATCGTCTCAAGCTCTTATTTCCCCCTCTCCCCTACCGACCCTGAATTATTCTTCTCCTTCCTATTCCGAGCGGTCTGTTCCCACACCATGCCATTCTGCAGTCATGCCAGCTTGGAAGTCCAGCTTTTTGGTTTGTTAAATATTTGTAGTGTGCTATTTTGCACACTGATTTATTTCAGTAGCTGTTATGGGATGCTGCTCCTCTTGAAAACCTTCAGCATCAAAACTTACAGGAGACCAGTTGGGATGTGATGCAAGTATAACCTAACATACACAGAAAATACACTGTATATATAGAAAATACCAATATATGTCTCCTAAGTCCTGTCCTCGTGCATAGCCTTTCTGTGGCAGAAAGAAACAGCCGCTGGTTTCTGGTTTCATTCCAGCCCTATTTCTTAAGATTTCTTGCCGATTGTCATCTTACATTATATGTTGAGCTTGTGCGGAGAAAGTGGATATTTTCTTATCCTGCAAAAAAATTGATTTTTTGGAAAAATTTTATGTATTAGACTGGAACAAAAAAGTGAAATATGGAAAGAAGCTGTAAACTGAATCTGAAAAACAAAATGTTGCAGGTCAGAAAAAGAGGTTATTTATGTTTAGTGTTTCAGGGTTTTATTTTGTTTTGAAATTTAAGTTAATTAACTCTCCACACTGAAAATGCTTTAACCACCATCATCAGCAAAAATTCAAAATTTGAGTGTTTTGATGACCTGCAGAATTTTATCTTTTTCCTGAAGCTGAAAAAGATCTGTCAAACCTGACTCTTCTGATTTCAGCAAAATGGTCTTTTCTGGTGAAAAAAAGACAACCACCTAATCAATTAGAAATTTTAACCAAAATCTAATTGTAAGGCATTTAATGCCAGAGAGCACATGTGTAGCGATATCCACTGCACTCTGATCTCCCAGCTCTGACTCCAATGGCCAGGAACTGTTGCCATCATCAACACGTTTCAGATATATAGCACTGCCTAACGTTGAGATGGTGCCTGAGTAAGAGTGATGGTGGGAAATGGCTGATGCAGCCTGTTCTGATCTTCTGTACTTAGAGGAAGGGTAACAGTGGGATCCTCCGCTGGGATCAGGGCTCTTTGATGCTCAAGACTTCCAATGCATCTTCTCTTTACTCAAATAATAAACGATTTCTACATAAACTATTCCTGAATTTACAAGTCAATGAACTCATTCTACCAAAAATGGAAATATGGATCAAAACCCATAAGCTCTGCTTTCCAAAATGACATACCCAGGTCAAATAGCCAGATCAGAAAACTAGGAAAATGGCATAGCTGAAGACTTAGGCTGAAGGGAAAATTTAGCTAATGAAGAAGCGTTTCCCTGCATCATCCCGGTTTCCTCAGAGCAGTTTTCCTCCCATCACACAACAAATTCAGATAATGGATAAAGACAACTGAGACTGAAAAATGGAGGTTGTGGATTGAGGCAAACTTTAGCCAACAAAATGAACAGCCATTAAATCTTCTATATGTCTAGGACATATTTTAATCCTATTAATTCTATAATCAACAAGTTCAGTTAAAGAATTAGCACTAAATCACTTCCTTTAATGTAAAGACTTTTCTTCACTGTAAACCTAAATGACACTTCAAGTCCCAAATTCCCTGAGGTCAAAAGCAAACAGCTTCCAATCTTCAGATGGGTGAACAAAGAAGCAGAAAAGGTTACAGAAGGATTTAAGACAGTTCAGAAGTTTCAAAGGGATCGAAATGAGGCAGGAACTCAGGTCCAGAAGGGAATATTCAATGCTTCAGAGATTAAAAAACTAATAGCAATTTTATCATATAAGACTATGGTAATATGTACAAAAATCAAGCCATGTTTATGTCTGTTTTCAACCTTGTAGTACTTTAAAATGTTCAGCTTTCATTATACGTGAACTACAATAAATTTGTTTAAATTAACGCCGCACGTTGTGTCAAGCACGGCACGCAACTCTTTCAAGTGAATGCCGTGGACCGGGGCTCTGGAGAATTCGGTGTCCCTCCTAGCCCTGCCTCACCCCCCCGTGCCCACCAGGCACAGCCAGCATCACCTTTCTCCGTGCTTCAGGCTCACATCGGCACAAACAGGCGTAACGCTGCTCCCAGCCGTTATCTTTTTATTTAGATTACAAACCTCCCAGGACACCCTGTTTATTGCTAATTGTTTTTACAGCACTTTTCATAATCACAATTGTGCTAGGATGATTCTGTTTAATGCAATATGGTTTTTCTGTTTTGTAACTCTTTATCTTCCCAGTTCTAATTGAGAAAAAGAGACTCCGTACATAAGGAAAACTGTCACTCTAACAAATTTGGGATCTGAAAACTTTTTCATGTAACTGAATCACCCTATTTGCTGTTAACAAATGATGGAAATAATTTTAGTTTCTGTGATGCAATATTAATATTTTATATTCACACAGTATTTTCAAAGGTAAAATTTCTGAAATCAGTTCTCTTTCACCTGCCTCCTTATCTTGCTACAAGCTTCAAAATTCACACCGCCAGCTGACTCATGGAGCAGACACTCTGCATTTTTGGGGGAGAACTGGCAGAAAGTTGCCACCAGGGACATTTGCTCTGCAAGGCAAACTGCAACACAGGGAGCTCATTTTTGCAGTTGAATTAAGTCTGCAGACTACCACTGTGAAGAAAACGCCAGTGGTGCCACGAGCAGCAGCGCATTGTACACCTGAAGGTGCTGAAAAGGACCATCCTTTTCACAGGAGATTTACTGGGAACCCTGGCTGAGCTTCACAAGACTCTTCAAATAAGTAAGCTCATCTTCTGGGAACAGACATTTCTTGTATATGTAATATTAAGGCGGATATGTAAGGTTTGAAGCAGCACATTAAGAGCTATTGAAAAGAGCTATTTAAGAGGATATTACATCTCTAAGAAAGTTAGTAAGGGTTCCTTACATAAAAATAGGATGTTTTCACTGTTTTTCAGACCTTTCTTTCCCAACCTTAACCATTCAATGTTCTTACAGCCAGAGACTCCACTGACAGGGGCCGAAGGAGCGCCTGAGGCTAGCAATGCTGGAGTTGGTCCCAAAGGTGACAGCACCCATTTCCCAGGGGTAAATGCCAGCACAGCACCCTCGGCTGAACTCTTCATGGCAAAAGCAGTCAGCATGGGGGACAGCAAAGGCCCTGTCCTGCAAAGGCTGGCAGGAGAAGAGGGGAAAGCAAAGAAGGATGGAAAGCACTTTGGAAGCGCCATGTCTTATAGCACACCACAGTCTGTGGCTAGGTCTGCAGAAGCTACAAAGGCTTGCTCCAAATTTCAAGTGTATTCATGAAATGTTTTTCCTTTGAAAGCAGGTGCCTCTATTGTGCAATGCCCTCTAAGGTAGCAGTATGGCAAAGCAGCGCTTTTTCCTCCTCTACGGAAACGGTGAATGTACTCTATGCTGATCACTCTTGGCGTTTCTAAAGAATCGCTGTGTAGGGCTCCATTAGTAACATATACCAAAATGAGAGAAACAAAGCACATCATGTTTCAGAACACACTACCTGTAAAAATCAAATACATAATACATTTTATCTGTAAAGAAAATGGAATAATGAAAATTCCATTATTTTAAGACATTCTTCTAACTGTATGCTTAGACTCATGGCAAACTCTGGGGGAAAGAAAGAAAGAAGTATGGCTTGTAGGGAAAAAAAAGGAAGAATTTCTAATAAATCTTTCTCAGAAATGTGAGCAGCCAGCTTGCTTTATCAATTCCCAGCTTCTTCAAGGAACATGACTGAAAGAGAAGGACCTGTAACAACAAAGAAGCTCAGTACACTCTGAAATGGGAAATCCCTTTTTTAAACAGTATCAGACATTCTTAAGGAAACAAATGTTGGTGCCTTTTAATAAGCTGGAATATTATTAGGAAATTCAAAACTGGTTTGTAAAACCAAACAAAAATGGACCCATTTTCCCTCTAGTTCTTTTACTCATGTTTGAAGAATCACATGCAAATGGCACTTGCAAACCCTTACACAAACGTACAACTGCAGTACACCTGCTTTCCTGGAAAGCTACGGCTTTTTGTTTTCCCTTTGTCTTTGTCTTACTTGGTACACATGACAGTATTCTCTTTCCCCTAAGCCCTCTAGGGAAATATAACTGGAATTTCTTGATTTGTAGTTAAAGTATGCTAAACCACATCCTCTTTCAAAAACTACATTTAGAGCCAACTCTTATTGTACTGTTCCACTAACATCATAATATTCTGATCCCTTGAAGGTGACTTTATCAAAGAAGAAATAAACTTGCTTCAAGGGAGGAAATTCTTCAAGAGCTAGTAATGTTTCCTTAGAAAGCACAGAAATTGTTTTGTAGAGCTCCCACTCCCCTAGTTTAGTCTCATAGCTCAGACTGACTGGGACAAGAGGGGCTGATTTCCCATCTGAATGTCAGTGGATGCTTGTCCCTTTCTCCTGCTCTGCAACACAAGTTGCTTTATGTGTGGAAACACGAAGGATCTTTCAAAGTTTTTATAATAGGTACATTTACAAATGTGATTACAACTCTAGATCCCCATACATAAACAGTACAATCCCTTGGAGGATGCTCTGAACAATTTGCTCCTCTTCAGTTTCCCAGGTCATCAGCTTTATTCCTAATCACTAACTGTCCAGCGCACAGAAGCTGAACAAGCCTCTTGGTTCGTCCCCCGATGCAGGCAGTAACAGCAAGAGAGAAACCTTCCTCCATGCTAGACAGACCAGGACTTCTCCTCTAAGTCAGAATTGGAAGTGTTGATATGATGCTGATCATCCTGAATTAATTTTTCTTTCTGGGAGATTTGTTTCCCACAGATCAGAAAGAAGTGCCAATGGGATTTTTGAGACAGCAGTGTTTGCATGGCAGAAACAAAACACAGTGCCACTAAAAGGCCAAGGCTGTATCTTCTCCTGAGCAAAAACAGGAGGAATGAGGAGAGGTTTAGCAGTACCATGACAGACAGCTTAAACTCACCAATGAGATTCTGCAAGTTAATGGGTAAAATGCCCCAAAGCCACGTTTCTACAAAGACTCTGCAAAATCAAACTGCATTGTCACTTACCACACTTAAAACTCCGAGTGACTTCGGTTTTATTTTAAAGCCTTCAACCTCTCCTCCTCTCAACTGAGCTACCTCTTCTACTGACTTCACAGGGGTGAAAGGCTTTTCATTTTTTCCATGAAAAACCTGTTTCTGTGATAATAGGAAAACTCCCCAATAGCTAAAGCAACAGACAATCTAAAAAACCAAATGTGTGAAACTTGGAATTAGAGCCACCCATTCGAGAAGATCCTTGACGCTTGGGATGACTGGAATGGCGCTGCTGGAGGTAGTACCTGACACAATTTAATCTGTAAAAAAGCTCGCTGGGTATAAAGCACGAGCAGCCTTCTGAGGCCAATGACTTGTGAGGTCTGTGTTTTGAACTCCTCACCAGCTACAGAGCACTCCAAACCTCAAAATACTCCACACACTTTACCTACTCAAGGAAAAAGGTGGCTGTATGTCAAAGGGGGCAATAATAGAATTTAACTACTGCTTTGGACCCCCCCCAGAGTGAGTAATTGAGGACTGGGATTTTATGTAACCTGCGACTGGGCTCTGTACGCTGTAACCCATTACAGGAGCTGGAAAAAACACTGCTCCTCAGCGCATCGGGGAACGCTCCGCAAAGGTTCTCTCTTGCTGCCATTGGCAAATGGCTTTCAGGTATGATTAATCAATTAAGGTTTCACAAAAGGTAACTATTTTACTGTCACTTGCCATTAGCATGTCTCCTGCTGACATCTCACCCCCCCAGCCTCTTTTCCCTACTACGTGACCATAAAATGGTTATCCTCCATGCCGTGACTGTGCTACAGAGCGCTGCTGCGGCTATAGCTTAGATAATAATTTAGCTAAGTAGTTCTTTTGTCTGGTAACCCTCTAATGAGAGTATTTTTCAAAGCAGATGGAGTAGAAGTGTTTGAGAATTAGAAAAAAATCTCCCGTAGCTTTGTTGCTTGGTATTACGCAAACCAATGTATACACAACATGAAAGTTTCAGTAAAATATGGAGGAGAAGGATAAACAAGTGACAGCCAGAATAAAAGGCTATTTTTCTTTTCCTGCATGAAGTCTGAAATGCTGGAATATATTAAAATAAAGCCAAAGCCTTAACTGATTCCTTTTGACAGAGCCTGCATTTGAGACTGAGCTCAGTGTATAAACAATTTATAAAAATAAATCCTAAGTAACTGTTTTCACATATCTTTGAAATGCTACAACTGTTCCCTTCTTTTCTTAGGGAATGAGATTCAGAGTTTCAATCCTCCAAAATCACCTTTGTCAAAGAGACAATACCTGAGCAAGTCTGATGGAAGTTCAGAGCTCTCTGAACACCCCCAAAGGCCAAAATGGAAAATAAGATTTAATATAACATACAAATGACTTCCTAAGAAATCAAGACTGCTAATGACATAAGTATATACAAGGGTGAGTTCTTTTTAAGAAAGACACTAATCTGCATCACTCTAGATGTCAATGACCACGTAAGAAGAGAAGACACCTATGTGTACAACTTCATAAAGTGCTTGTTCAATAAATACAGAGGATAATCAGATTAAAATAATTGCTCTAATGATGGACTGGGACTACTTCAATGAGAGAGTCTGGATACCACCAGCCACACATTGAATGACAGCCCGACTAAAAACTTAGTAACTTGAACCCAAATACATCTCGGTGCTTCCAGTCTAGTTGGCGATATCCTACAGTGGGTTTGGTTCCCTCCTTGGTGCCAGCTGCCTCACCATGTCTGTGACCAAGGAACTATCCAAGCAGCTCACCGCTACAGGTAGCTCAAAAGGAAATCTAGTAAAACACAAATAAATTTAATAAATTAAATTCTCCATTTTTTTAACCCTACTGAAAAAATACAGACTTGAGTAGATGAAATAATGCATCTATTATTTCACCAAAGGGAATACTGGAATTTAAAGACAGGATCAGAAGGATATGAGGGGTAAGGATCCCTGCATATATGAAACTAGAGATAGTATCAAATAAAATTGAGAACAGTCTTTACTAACACTGCTTGAAAATCTTCATTCTTGCCCAGTTTGGTACAAAATGTGAATGTAGTTCAAAAAACAGCTTAAATACAATTTGTACTCAAATTATAGGGAAACAGTCTATTACAAATGCATGCAAAATGATATCAAAATCTTCATCAATATATATGTGAGTTGATTAGTGGCTCTCTGACCCTGGAAGTCTAAGCCTCCACTCCATCAGAGCTCCTAAGTTGTCGCTACCTGCTGTTGAAGAAGACTGGTGACATTTTTACCTGCTTTTGGAGGCAGACATAGATTGAACTGAATTGGTTTCCTTTTACTTTCTGTCCTTTTACAATAAACTCTGATATAAAAGTAGAGCTTTCCTTGCCTCACTTAGGGCAGGACAGTGATTTTTGTCATTTTTTTTTTCTTTATGGATAAGGTTTTGCTATAGAAAACAGTATCAGGATGCAAGGGGATGTTTATCTTTACAGGATTTGCAGGAAGTTTCAGCTTTAGGAAAAATCATTGATCTCCCTCAGCCATCATCAGATGGATCCTTCAGCTCAGTAATTAAAACTTCTGAGGAAATCCTCTACACAACATTTTAAATATGAAAGATACAGAAATGCAGGAAAAAAATTGAGCAAAAATTCCAAGAGGTCAAAATATGTCAATATTTTTAAACAGTAACACTTTGAAAACAGTTTTGAATGATTCTATAAAAAATATTTTTTAGAATATTTGCAGATACATTGAAACATTTGAAAATCCAGCCTGACCTCCTGAAGAACACTTTAAAAATATTTTTGCCCTATGTTAAAGGAAGATTGATTTTGGAATATACATGAGATCTATTCTCAGTTTGATGAAGTGGCTCATTTTGCCAATATTTTTTCTACCAAAAACTAACATGCTGTTAAGGATGAGAAGGCTGTGAAATTTTTATGCTAATATCAGAGATGTATTTTTTGTTGGACAATTTTAATTTTATAAACACATACACATATTGTTTTAGAACATTCTGGATAAAAGGGATGCTTGGGCTTTAAAGTTACATCTTTCCTGCTACAAAAGCATGTCAGTGTTATCAAAGCCAACATTTTTCAAGTATATGGTGTTTCAGTATGAGGAGAAAAGGGTTTCTGTCTTTTATCTTGCAAACACTTCTCGGCTTTTAGCATATTTAGGTATCTGGTGCTTAACGACTTGAAAAGCTTTCTGAGGAGAACATGATTGGTCTAAACTGACACTGGAGTGATCTGAACACCACCAGTTTAGACAGCACGACAAGAATATGAATATATTCTATTTCTTTTTCTTTTTTTTTGGGGGGTGGGGTGGTGGTGGTGATGGTGGGGTGGAGGGGAGGCGGATAAAGCTGCTTTCCTTGAGGCAGGAGTAGAGAAATGCAGCCAACGACCCAACGGGGTGCTTATGCCTGGAGTTTTGTTGCATCTGCCCTCCCTGCGGATCCATGCGGGCACATTTACATGACCTGAGTTGCACAGTGAGTCAGCAATGGGACCAGTTGCGCCGTGCCAGCGCAGCCTGCTGCACGGCCAGCTCATGCGCAGTGAAGCATTAATCCACCTATTTTGCCTTTTGGATCTGAGTTAACCTCTCTAAACTGCATTGCACTGCAGTGCAGGGGCTTATCAGCCGCTTGGTGCTAACTCAGGAGTCTTCTCCTGTTGTTTTATTAAACAGCCCAGGTGGGACTTGCCCATCTTTGTTCCCTCTTTCTTGGCCATCCTGAGGACACTCGGATTTTTAGACAATCAATGAGATGCCAAGTACAACAATATTGATGTATTGTCACAAACAGTAAAAAGACCTGTATACTCTTGCTGTTTGGACGATGCTCAGTTTCCAAAAAGAGGTGTCCAATGCCATTTGAGACAGCACAGGGTGCCTGGGACATCTCGTTACCGCTAGCAAATACGTCGTGAGCTCAATGAGGGACCCTGCTGGAGTAGCTGTAGCATCTAAAACAGCACTAGGTGCTCAGAGCCAGGCAATCACGCCTTTTTCCAGTATCATAACTGGTGCTGGTCACTGACTGAGTGGTTGCATCCCTTGGCACAAGGTTCCTGAACCTCCAGGTGAGCCTAGTCCCAGCCATTTCCCTCAGCAGGCAACTGTGGCCAGAGTTGCAGAGTCCCAGCCGCTAAGCCAGTGACCCGGTGGCTCAAAACCACACAGAGGCACACACAAAAAGGTGTTTGAGAACCTCCAACTGACCCAAGAAGCAAACCATCCAAATCCAGCGAGAGCTGGGAGGAAATGTCTAGTTTGGTCAACTGAGCACCCCTAGATCTCCACCCAAATTGTACATATTTTGATCTGAACTCCTATCAAATAAAGACATTTTCATAAGCTGTGAAGTGTGCAAGTACATAATTACCAGATGAGCTTGAAATAATTGTATTCAAACTGATTATTAATTTTTATAGATGTGAATAGGATTTGAATAATCTCAAAAGGATGAACTACAGCTGCTTTTTGCAGCAACTATAAAGTGTCAAGAAAAAAAAAGTTCAGTCTTTTTCAAATTGTGGAAAATATCTTCTAACATAAAAAATATGCAAAAATTTTTCTCACATTAAGTGGACAATGTAATTTTTTCATATTGTTGGGGGACTGTCTGCCCTGTGAAGACTCGGTGGGTTGTTACTATACGGTCTCACAGCTATGTACAGCAATCTTTCAGTTACTGTTAAGCAACAGTGACATTCAGTTCCACTAAAATGGTTAGAAACAGCAAGTGTGAAGAAACTATGTCAAATAAAGTTGTTTTCTCCCCTAATTTATGACCCATGAATCAAATTCTAAATTCCACAGGATTGCGTAAAAGAGGTACAGCTTTAATCCATCAAATTAAAATCTACATTACTACAATCTGAGAAGGCAGCTCTAAAGATCATCTTTTATGTTCTGTAGAAATAGTCACTAAATATAAATTAATACACTGCAAAGTCTGATTTTGATAATGATGCCTACTTCTCAATGACATGTTCAGGCAGGGAAATAGTATACTCATGGTTTATGCAGCTTTTATGAACAGCAAATCTTATTTCTCTATATATACAAATTTATTGTTATTTTTTATAATTTTTGTTAACTCTTAACTCTTACATTCTCCTTCTAGATATGTTTCTATATACTTTCCTTTTAAAAAATATTGTATAAATTTCTTTCTCCTCTCAGAAAAAATAATTCCAAACAAAGAATTAATCTACATTTGCTTTTTTCTTTCCCCTCTACAGCTACAACTTTACTTTTAATGATTAATTAGCTCTTTCTCCTGCACTTAAATGTTGCTTACACATACCTATCTACATTGTGTTCAGCTTCAACCATTTCAGAGCTCTGAGATCAGAGTGAACACTATAGGTAAGTCTCACCTTACTGCGTTTATTAAAAAATAAACATTTGATTTCCATGTAAGCTTCCTTCCTCATCAATATAGAAAGAAAGGGAGCTTAAAGGTCTATTTATCCCATGCCAGTGCATGTCTGAGATGATAGCTGCGATACACTGGTGGTGCGCGTGCCTTCCCAGTGACCGCAGAAGGAGCCTAGGAGACCACCTGAGGCTGGAGGAGATCTGTCCTGCTCACAGTGTTTGCTCTGCTCTTAGGTAAAGAAATGCTCCACTTCATCTTTCTTTTCTACAGCATAAATCACTCATCTTCTCAAGTAAATCTCCTTTCAAAAGTGCAAGGCAGAGAGGGTAAGCTCACATAACAATAACACCTTTTAAAAAAAAAGGCCTTTTTTGATTCACTGGGTTGGGTATGAGCATGGACCGTGTCTACACAGTACCACAGTTGCTGGGCCAATGAGACCAAGTTTTCTATGGCTTGGTCATGCAGACAGTATCCCAAAGGACGGATCAAACATGAGCATTATATCATTGGTAACACTGTGTGCAAAAGGAATAAAGAAATGGTGAGAGAGTCAAGTTATCTTGCCATCTCCTTTCTTCCACCAAATTCCATGTGCTACAAGAAAAGATCTATATATATATCTGACATAACTATCTAGAGGATAATTTGGGCCTGCAGTGGCCTGAGATCTGCACCCTGCAAGCTGAGCCGGTCACTTTGATATAGACAAAGTTGGGATCCACCTAAGGGGAACAACTTCTCTGTTAAGCTTTTAAGAAGGGTGAAAGAAAAAGGAAAAAAAAGGCCCAAAAAAAAAACCCCAACCAAAACCAAAGGCGCTCTATTTGGATAATGATTTTTAAGGTGCCAGGGCTGGTGTGTGCTGTTAATTAAATGTTCATCTTTTACAGAGTTAATAGAAGACTTTGTTTTGACCAGAGTATTGGAAAACTGAACTATATGTGCATGGGTATTTTCTAAAATGACACATAAAATTACCAGTTTCTCTCCAACTAGAAGATTTCAGACATCTCCTTGATACCACTAGTGGTGAATTTTAGTTCTCATTTTTTGTATAGGTATCTAACATCACAGACAGAACTAGAAAATGCCCACAGTTACAGAATGTGGTTGCTCACAATGGCTACAGTCAATAATCCATTCCCTCACAGTCCTGCAGCACTACAAATTACAGCAAAATCCCCCCACGGTCTCCCCACTGGCTAACAGTTGCCAAGGCAGGAGAAGAACCTCTGTGAAGCTAAGAGGCCCAAGAGGACTCCATTTCATAGGGACCGGCTAGGCTGCACCATCTGAAACAAGTGTCAAGAAACCCGGAATGCAATAAAAGCAGGGAATTTTGGTTGTCTTTGCAATGGCTATGTCAGATGCTTCAGTTTTATCAAGAGTAAAATTAATTAACTGACTAATAAAAATGTCTATGTCTGCTCGCTGGTAGGAGTTAGCACAAATTATTGATGAGGATAACAAAGGTTTTCAGGGACTAGGAGGTGTGCTGAAATAACTCTCTTTCTAGAAACTCTGTTAATTGTGTGTAGAGAAAAAGAAAAAGGTGGTTCCGACCTGTCATGCCTCAGTGCCCTCATATCAACATACACTGTGGTGGGATCTGGTCCAGACGTTCCCTGTAAACAACAACATCAGCTAATCAGAACCTGAAGGCTGAGAGAAGAAAAGAGTTTTACCCCCCAAATAACTGAATGTTCATTTCCCTGCTAATTATGCTAATCAAGTGACAAGTTATAGTTAAACTGTTCATCAAAGCTCAGCTTTACAGAATCAGAAAGAGCACTGGAAAACATACCTACCGTCAGGTACTTATTACCTCAGGGTGCAGAAAAACATCAAGCGGCCATACTACTTAACCAAACACATGTCAACGTAGGTTTTATTTGCTACAAAAGGCCAAGTAATCAGCACGTGGATACAGACAAAAAATGTTAAACACATTTTGCCATATAAAGGAACGCGGAAATTGCTGAGGAGACACAGTTTAATGGCAGAAGCACATGGTCAGGAATGTGAAGCATGGTTTACTGAGAGTCTTCCATACATGCAACAGAGAATATATTTGAAGCTAAAGATAGTAAAGGTAGCACGCATGACATGAACCAATGTGGACTGAAGGTCTGTAAGCAATTATTCTGTTTCTTTTCAGTCTTCCACTGCATAATTTAAATCCTTGCTTTATGTCATAATATTTAGTTACTTGACAAGCAGTAGATTAATTTTAGTTTCCTT
Source organism: Aramus guarauna (assembly GCA_013400195.1). Taxonomy (NCBI): domain Eukaryota; kingdom Metazoa; phylum Chordata; class Aves; order Gruiformes; family Aramidae; genus Aramus; species Aramus guarauna. The sequence continues at coordinate 526,720 of VXBL01008406.1, read as the reverse complement.
TCATACAGAGATGATACCATCTTTTAAGCCCTTCCACCCACAGTTTTGCTGCAGTTTTGTAACCTGCTATTATCTTCCCTTATCCAAAACTTCACACTCATCTCCACTGAACATCAGGTGAATGGTCAATGCTCTAGTCTAGGGCTCTTTGCTGCATACCTCCCATCACTGCCAGGCAGGAAGCTAAAAGAAAAGCACAACTCCATTTTGGAACACTGGAACTTTGGAATTTTTTTTTCCCAGTAGATAAATTCACCTAACCCTGGCAATCTACAGGTGTAGGAACTCCTTTATCAGTTATTTAAATGTTTAGTACTTAAAACAGCAGACAGCATCAACTCCCAATGATTTCTGTGCCATTTGGGATATATTATAGAGTATAATTCTGTGTATTAGGAATGTCTAGGGCTAAATTTTGCATTTCGGCAATGCCAGCTGGTAGTTCCACAATTTGTTGAGCACTAAAAATTGCGATGGAGTTCCACGAATAGATAATTTTTGTATCTAAAAGGGGAAAGAGTTACCACTACCAACTGATACTTACTGTACGGATACTGATAGTGACCCACCACCAGAGGAGAAAAAGAGTAATAGAGCTGCACATGCATGTTAGCCTCTTTAGCTTGTTATACACAATACAAGATACAATATCCTCTCTAGCTATTAACGACACAATTTTCAGTCTACTAGTAAACTCAGCAGTGTAACAGACTAGTGCTGAGTGGAGAACTTATTTGAAACATATGCAATGTTAAAAAAAAAACAAAACCAAGGAAAAATTGGTTATCTTTAAAAATAAAACTAAACCTGAATTGATTTATAAAATAATGGAAACAGTCAAGTTTGAAAATCAAAGACAATCACTATGGTATTTGTTACTTTCAGTGTGAATGGAATAGTTACAACAGACAGCTAATATTTGATGAAACCTGCATCCAGATAAAGCTACACTGGACTTGTTTATAATTTCATAGAAGGATCTGAAAATCCCCAAATCTCCAGACTCAATTTCTAGTCTGTCCCACTGTTGGAAGCTGATAGGTGGGTATTGAGGGAACATGAAAATCCCCTACCTGCTCGGCCAGCTTCCCCAGCCTGTGAGGCTATAGCAGCAGGAATAGCAGGGATGAGGGAGAGAAGGAAAGAAGGTAACACAAGACAAAAATAATAATAAAAAAATGGGAATGAAGGGTGGGAGGAAAAAAAAAGAGGAGAATGCAAAAAGCAGGGAGTAAAATAAAAAGAAAAACAATGTCAAATACAGGAATCTTACAAATTAACCATTATACCATTAAAGGTTAAAAAAAGTAAAAAATGAGGTGTCAACATTTTAGTAGAGCAACAGAAGAGACAGCTGTAGACTGCTAACCTTGGACAAACAGACTTAAATGGTTTTAGGACACTACAGACAACGTTGTTAGTGGAAAACATGTGTCTAGCATACTGATTTTTTTGTTGATTTTGGTGAAGAAGTCAGTAAACATTATGGCCCTGCTATTTTAAGGCACATCCATTGAGTCAGGGGTTCCAGGTCTGCCATTTCACTACTAAAGGAAGTTTGTAAGCGATGTCTTCTGGAAATCAAAAGTAAGCTCTCTTTTTGGAAAAAAAAATAATTAGTATACAACAGAGAAAGATACTTACACCTTGTTTCATACAGGTTAACCTGCTCCTAAAGTGAAATAAAACCAAGGCTTCGTGCACAACCTAATTACTGGAAGACCATAACTAAATGGAGTAACTTCATAGTTCAACAATTCTTCATTCTTAGTCTATTGGCTATGATAAACAGTGTAGTACATATAAAGAACAGTAAAATTAAAAGCTGATAAAACCCCATCAGTTCTCCACCACGATCGATAATGCAGCAAAAAGACAAAACACATTGGTGACCAGTCTGAAGCCACTACAGTCATGTGAAGCATCCACCAGACGGCTGCGGTGGGACTTGCTATAACTTGTGGAAATAAACAGCTCTGAGAGCACTGGTGTCCCACATCTCTCTCATCAAACTTCTGAATTCCAGCAAAGTTAGACTACAGGAAGCTGCCACAGCAGCATCTTAAAATAGGTTTATTTTGGATGCGGGGGACGATGAGGCATTTAAAAAAAATAGGATGGATCTGCTTATTACATTGCTACCCCAAAATAGAATATTACTAATAATCCAGGTTGAACACTGCAGTGGAACTGCAAGAAAGCAGGAGAATTGCTGAAATCCATCAGTTACATAATTCATTGTTCGTGACTATACTGCAGGCCCAGCGAGGACTTTGAGAGTACCGGAGCCTCATACAGCTTTTACCTAAGGAAGGGCTTGAGACAGCAGCTGAAGCCTCAGCACCCTCCTGCTGTGGCCAGCTGCAGCTGAGATACTCTGAAAGGGTTTCAGAAGAAGCAGAGTCTTAGCTGAGACCAGAGTGACTGACTCAGTCTGTCTGTGCACGTTTATTTTGTGAGACAGAGAACATCTACGGTGCTGGTAACAGGAAAAACCGACATGACTTCTGTTGTATCCAATACTTACAAAGGACATGCTAGGTAGTGGTCAAGGAAATAAAATGGGCCAATCACTTCCTATTGAAACCAGGTACATCATAAGTCACGTCCCTTGGACTAAATATATCTCCTGCCCATGCATAAGCTGCCACCAGCGAACCATCCCTGGTCTGTGCAAACCTCTGCAATATGCCAGGCTTTTCTTCTCTGGGAAAACAGAGAACTGCACAGAGGACTACTCCAACAAGTCAGCAGCAGGGACGACCATGTGCCAGCACTCAGCCTGTACCCAATTTCCACTGAAGTCAAAGGCCAAGCTGCACGCTCTTCCCTGCTTCCCTCCCCAGAGTTGAAAACCAGGAACTAGGCAATCAGAATTGTCCTAAGAATTTAAAAATAACTGTTGTTTTGGGGTTTGTTTTGCTGTCTAAGGATGTGGCCTCAATGTTTACTCGCAGTCTACTTCTGCTCCAGTGATGCTCAGAAATGGAATTTTTGATGTACACTTAACAATCTCACGTACGCAAGCACAGCAGCTGGAGCTGTGAAAAGAACTTCGTGGCATGACTCATAGTAAAGGTGGGAAAACACAGAATCTGAGGGAACTCACCCAGAGCTGTACTACATTGCTAAGTGTGAATCATACCTCTGATAAAGTGCACAGTCTCCTGTCGCACTCTTCACAGAGCTACCCCTAATTACTTTTGATATGGAAGATCCTCAAAAAGTGTGATCTATCACTAAGTAAAAAGAACCATTAGCTTTAAGCCCTAAATTTACTAACAAAGTTCCCTTTGCTAGACAGTGAAGGAAGGATTCATTTCATCTAACTTCAGCCATCAAAGAAGAAAGTGTGCAGTATAAGGTAGGAAGTATCTCCTGATGGTGATGAATCCCATCCCAAGACGGGCACCTAAGATAGTGTGTTGGGTTTGCATGGCAAGGTTTTGGTAGCAGGGGGGACTACAGGGGTGGCTTCTGTGAGAAGCTGCCAGAAGCTTCCCCTGTGTCTGACAGAGTCAATGCCAGCCGGCTCCAAGATGGACCTGCCGCTGGCCAAGGCCAAGCCAATCAGCACCTCCAT
>VXBL01008406.1:401250-522677 GCA_013400195.1 Aramus guarauna | reverse complement strand
CCATCTAGTGAAGGAGGGCAGTGATAGAGCGGCTCTTGTGGGCACCTGGCCCCCAGCCAGGGTCAACCCACCACAGACAGGCTGAATGAAGCTCTCTCTGGAAGTATTTCTTTGGTTCTACTGACTACAGATGGATATTAGATAACTCACTTAACCTTGCCATCTAACTTAGAGGTGACGTAAAAGAAGCAAGATGAATCCTGCTCTCCTGCCCTAGCTTGGGCAGATTTGTTAGTACATTTTCAGGGTTAACTAAGGAAAATGAACAACTTCTAGAAGTTTTTCCTCAGCTGAAATTGAGTAGCAGGTTGAATAAAATGAAAATATTTATTTCAAGTGTTTAAATGGAAATTAGCTAAAATCCTAGAGAACCATCTGTGCTGTTGTAAGAAACAAGCTACTTTTCATATCTATTTTTCTCTCTCTCCTGAGAATGGTAAGATGCTAGTTAATGAGAATTGAAATATGCTGGATGCAATCCTGTCATCTCAGAAATCCCTGGACCATTATCTGTGCCTATACAGCCACAAAAGGTCAGATATTAATGGTATTTAAGTGCCTAAAGATGGAGAGAATTACTTATTTTCTAAAGCACACCTCTAAAAATCTAGTCCAAAATGATTACATCAAAAGAAACATAGCAAATTTTCTCTAAAATTGAGAGGAAATGAATACAAATGACAATGCATCAGTTTGTCAGTGATCCTAATCCTGAAATTAAGATTCGCTTGGTAGACTAAGGCTCTTTTGTACCAAAGGGATTATCACAACAATTTCCTTTTTAAAGTAATCTTCAATAAAAGGTCAAATTCATCTATGAATATGAACACAGACACACACATACATGTCCCCCCCCCCCCCTTCTTTGTGGAGGGGGCAACACCGGTAAAAGGTTTTTGGAAAAATCAGGATACCTTTCCCATGAAACAGTTGAGTCTTAAATTTGTCCAAAAAATTGGAAATGAAGTGAGGAAGGTACCAAAGATCACATCCAAGCTGCGTTAGAGGCAGTCCATAGAGAAGAAAGCTGGATAGGTTTTTTGCTGGTAAGGGTCAATAGCTGAATATTGAGATATGTTTAGAAAGGTGATTAGTAGGTACGCATTTTAGAAAGAACGTAGAATAGGCTGGATCACAGTTATCCCTGTGGAAGGTGTCGTTCCAGGAACCACACACTAATCTCATGGATGACACAACTTGGAAGAAAAAAAGCAAAGGCAGATGCTTTTGCTGCTGAGGCAGACTCAGTATCTTTAGAAGTATTTTTATGCAGTGCAAAGAATCCAGAAATCATGACCCATTTCTAGACTATATTGCAGACAATGCTAATTTCAGGAACATAATGTTGACCAAGGATTAAAATTCATTCTGTTCCTCAGCCCAGGAAACAGAATAGCCCACAAGCTATTCCAGAATATCACTAGCCATAAACTTCCAGACAGTTTGGAAAGAGCATTCAGTCTAATTCAGTATATGGTCTTTGGCACTGTCTACTACCAGATGCTTCAAAGGATGCAATCTTGTATCTTTATATTCTCTACCAAAATGACATGTTTTGCAGTGATGCTTGTAACTAACATCTTTAGTGATTTTTCAAACCCCTTTAAAACTTGCCAAACTACTCTCGGCTTAAATGCTTCAAAACCCATTTCACTTGGAATGGTAACATTAACACAGCCTGTTCTGAAATGGCTTTTCTTCATTCCACACTAGACAGTGAATGGCTTTTAGTTTGTCCTATGGACCAAGATGCAACATCTTAGCAGAACTCAATGAAGCCTGACACTAAGCTATATGATCAGCCAGGCTGTTAATTACCTCACTCAAGGCTCTCATTCTGTGCTGTTCCTAAATTCATAGTCAGTATCATTAATAATATTCCTTTAGAGAGTTATCCACTTTTACAGTTTGATTCAGTAACTCTTTCAAGAATTTCTGTAAAAAACCATCCAAGAAGCCAACTTCAGCTCAGGAGTTAACACAATCAAAAGGCAGATACACATTGTCAAGCAAAAATCCAGCCTAACTCCATGCTGATTAGGACTTCCAATTTCTCTCAGTGTGATCAGCTTTCCGGCACGTTTGTCGTGGGTTGACCCAGGCAGTAGCTAAGCACCCACCCAGCTGCTTGCTCACTCCCCTCCCGGTGGGACAGGGGAGAGAGTAAGAAAAGCAAAGGCAAGAAAAACAGTGGGTTGAGAGGAAGAGAGTTTAATAAGGGAATGAAAGAGAAAAAAATCCCCAAGTGTTGCAAAAGCAATCACTCAGCACCTCCCACAAGCAGAACGATGCCCGGCCAATCTCTGAGCAATGGTATTTTGGAAGACCACCCTCCCATTTTTAATGCCGAGCATGGCACTGTATGGTATGGGATAGCCCAGTCAGCTGGGGTCGGTGGTCCCAGCTCTGTCCCCTCCAGGCTCCTCGCTGGGGGCAGTGGGGTGGTGGTGGGGTGGGCAGAGTGGGAAACAGGGAAAGCCATAATGCTGTGCAGCACTGATCAGCAACAGCTAAACCACTGCCGTGCTATCAGTGCTATTTCAGTCCCACATCCAAAACACAGCTCCATACGGGCTGCTGTGAAAATAGCTCCATCCCAGGCAGGCACAGTACAACATTACTTCCAATGAGGCAGACTTGGGCATTGAACCTGGCTTAGTGCTGCTTAGCGTCATTCCCTGGTTTTATTATTTGTCCTGAACAAATGACTTATCTTGTAAGTGAAACAGCCACCACAAACAGTCCAGAGATCACTGCAAGCCTGAAATGGAGACTCTCATTAGTGGCAAGCAACTTTAGCAGCTAATCTGTCCTTGTTATCTACAGCACCCTTCATGCCTGGTCCCTCCAGGGCCCAGAGGCCAGGGAAGTTAAGTTATTTTTCAGAAGCAGCTCACTACAGCTGCAGGGGGGAGCTGATGGGCCCCATCCTGATCTGTCGGGAAAGTCAGAACAGTCGGCCATGAAGGTGTGCCATCACTTCCCTCCAGATCCTTGTCTATAAAAGACATCCCATGGGCACTTCAAAATAGCTAAAGATACAGGAGCAAATGAGAAAACTCTTGCTACTGAGCAACCAGCTCATCTCTTTCTCCTCTGTTTTCCCTTTCGACTCGAGGGAAGGCTGCCGGTGTCCTTGCTGCCTGCTGTGTTTCACCTTGGCTGTGTTGCTGACTGGGAAAGCACACCAACCTGCACCTGTGAACTGGCCTAAACTGGTCCCATCCAAATTGTGCTGCCTCAGGTGGGACTGCCTACAGATATCCTAGATGTTTTCTGAGTTGTCTTCTCTGCCTTGGCATTATCCAGGACTCCAGATATGGAGAAAGAAATGAAGAGGTCTGTATTCTTGCAAAGAAGCATCCAGTAGAAGAGATTTCAAAACCTCAGTCAGTACTTTTTGTGTCAAATCCATGACAGAAATATGGGGGAAGATGCTGCTTAAGTTCATAGCCATTTCTAACATACCAGATGTATTCTTCTCTCAAGACTATTAAGTTTTATTAGGGTAAAACTGTTCTGAAGGATTCAAGTGCTACTTTTGAGACTACAGGAGATTTTCTTAAATTTTATTCCTGAAGAACATTTATGGCAGCAATTACAGAACGTCAAACTAAAGAACTCTAACTCTGGGACACAGAATGACTTTTAACCCTGCTCAGCTTTGCCTTGTCATATGTGTAATAATAATAATAATAAAAAAAGTCAGCCTGGGCTGAAGGGATACTCTGCTGGTAGTCAGAGAGAAAGCAAGCAGTACTGGAGACGTGGCATACCTCCTGTATTCATATTCTGGTACCAGGCTGAACTACAAGGTCACTTTTAGCCAAGGTCTGATGAAAGCCAGGATTCTTTGGTGGTATTGAAAAGGGCAAGAGGCTAGTGCAGGCATAACACACAGACATAGTGGCTTGTGCTGAACCCATCACCTGTATTTGTCACATTTTTTGGATAAAATTAAAAAATCTCTGCATTTACAATCAGGAAAAAAATAGCAAATGTCTTATTTATAGTGTCACTGAGAAGATCTGTTATGGCTTCCACACCTCAGCAATTACGCGCGTGACATGCATGAGAAATCCTTTAATGCAAACGAGGGGTAACTGCCAGATCTGAAATGTGGGATGCACCATACAGAGTACAGGCAAGTTATACTGGGCAGACAGTGACTTTGGAGGGGTTAGAGAGATGGTAGGTGTCCAAATGGATATGGAACTTCCTGGCCAATGCAGCTGCCAATGCAGAAGATGATTCTTGTATTATTTGAAACGATTATTAAGTCAGAAATCATACCACATCTGAGTAGGACACCTATGGCATTATTACAGGCATAATATGTGAAGTTTTGATACCACATTTGGAAGAACAGAAAGAGATCAGGAGTCATAAAAATGAGAGACAGATCAGGAAAGCATGTCTTACGATTCTTTATCTTAAGATTTTTATCTTACCTTATTTTATCTTAACTTTATCTTATCATATTCTTTAAGATGTGTATGAGTCATGATAGAAATGAGATTCTTTATTCTAGATTAGAAAAATGTAATAAAATAAAAAATGGCTGAATCTACTGCCAGATAAATTTCAACTAGATATAAGGCAAAATTAATTAAAAATTGAACACCTTATAAAAAAGCAAGTTAACTTTCATCACTCAAAGTCCTGAAAGATAAAATAATGTACTGTAGATCAGCCTAAAACTATTTGCTTGGTGTAGTTACCATTGGGTGAAAACCTAGATGCTATTCAGGAATTCAGACCAGATAGCTACGGTGCCCCATTTTTCCTTAAAATCATGACCAATAAAGATTCCTGGAGAATGCAAGTTAAATCCTATATTATCCCTGGGTACTTTCTTCTGATTAGTAGATCAAAAGAAAATGAAGGAGATGTATCAAAATAATTTTCCACTGTAAACAATAAACTGTGTGCAGAAAATATCTATCTAGTTAATTAAGTAATGGTTGGAATTCTTTTATAAACAGAAGGAATACATTTTGTAACATAATAAAGTAAGCACGAGGATACTGGATTTTAGATTACATGACTAAATACTATTTTTGGAGTACATTCTGTCACTACCATGCGCTCTTCTGAATTACTGTATTCATGGGCAGAATAAATGCTATGATTGCAACATAAGAGGGATGAATTTAACAGAAATTTACTACCTGCGTATGCGAGAACATTAACTACCACATGCATTTTCTTCATATGTCTACAACCAAGCAGCCAAAGGAAATACAATGAACGCTTCTTACTGAAAACCATTTTCTTAAAACAACTTTGAGCTTAAGGAGTGAAAAATCTTACCTGTAAACAAATTGCCAGGTTAACTCTACAGCCAAGTGATGTGCTGACAGCCCGTGGATGGAGACCAAGGTCTTTAAATAATTTTGAAAATGACTGAGTAAGAGCTATCCGAGGTCGTTCTTCAGCCACTACTACACATGTCCGTACACGTGAAAGGTCCAGTCCCCTTGCCTAAAAAGAAGTTAAAATGTAACAAAGGCCACAAATGGTGAGAATTAATTAAAAACTGTTAGTAGGACTGAAGTGTATTATGTAGGTATTATGATTCCAGAGGAATAGCGCAATAAAGGCTAAGGTGCCAGTATCATTTCCATCTTTCCTGGAGGCCGGATGGGCAGATGACAGTCTAATAGTTGTAGAAGAGCAGACATACTTGCTTATTGTCTCAAAATTGGCCCATAGGAAGAGATGAGTATGCTAATTCTGACGGGAGGGCATGCTGTTTCCCATATTAGTTCAGAAAACCAGTGAATAACAGCAAACCAGAAGCAGTGTCTAGTCTTGGGAAAGCTGATTAGGAAATTATTAAGTGAGGATGGTAAGGGCTGGAGACATCATAAATATCACTATCCCAAGATCTAATTTATTTCAATATCATATTGGAAATTCTAGATGATTTCAGAAATGTAATTGCCTACCTGGCTTTTAATTCTGGGAAAAAAAAAGAAGATATACACATCTCCCCCTCCCTATACAACGAGGACAATCCAGTTAAAATAATACGGTGTTTTTAAGTATGTGATTATTTAACTACAGGGGCCAAAACCAAACTAGTACTTCATATAATCAGGGAATTCATAAAACATAATATACACTATAATACTCCTCGGGCCTTTTAGATATTTCCCCCTCTGTTTTCCAACACTTGCCTATCAAGACAGGCTGCAACACAGATCAGAAAGCTTAGGTAAATAAAAGCCTTCCCTTGATATTTAAAAGCCCTGTGACCTGAAAGAGAATGACAGATATTCCTATATAGCCTTTGGCAAGGAATAACACGGGTTCTGTGGAAGCTGCCCTTGCCCTCTGATGGTTTTCTCCTCGCTGCAGACATTTAGCACAGCCGTTCATGGGAAGGCTTTCAAACACCACCGTGCAGGCGGCGGCTTGTGCAGGACGACAGAATTACTCACCTTCAGCGACTCTGTTTGTGAACCGAGTCCCTTAGTACAAAGCTCCATGACCGAATAGGAACAAAAAGTGTCTCTCACTTTGTACTGACTCACGGCAAGAAGCCACAGAGCGGGATTGGTCTCCAGTTCTGAGGGAGGAATCAAAATAGACTGGTGTCCTGAATAAACGCTGCAAAGACACAAGATTCATTAACGCATGCTGCACGCCTGTCTCCACAGGTGCTTACAAGCTACGAGGTACTACAATATCAAGTTTATCACAGTGCTGGATGAACCACGTAAGGTCTTACAGTGCTCTACAGCTCCAGCAGAAGTTTAACTCTGGTTTTTGCTATACTTTCAGAGTCTATGACGAATCACAAGGAATGGAGGCAGAACACGCTCCTAAAATACTAATTTACTATGGACTTTGCTGTTAGAACTGTACCAAAGAGGGCAAAATAGCTCAGTTATTAATGGTGCTAATAAACAGTATTATAATATCAACAAAAATTATGTGTTGCTGGCAAATAATTAAGATTGAGTAATTGCCATTTTAAGATACCTTGATTAAAAGAGTACTTGATTGCTTAATATGGAAATAACCTCTCTCCTGCTGAGGCAAGCAAGAGTTTTGCAATCATTTTCAAGGGAGTAAATCTGGCCCCAATTTAACAATCCCTGTGGCTTAAAATTTCTTCAGCAAAAGTTTTATGAACTTTTAAAACCTAAATATACTACATCTCATTTATTGGATACCCAGTGAGCATAAGTATTGAGAAAAGACACTTATCAGGGTCCCTGAAGGAAACACTTATGTCAAAGCTAATTTCTCTGGTACCCAAGAGTCTCCCCAAGGGAAAAAAATATTCCCAATTTGATGCCTTTATTTCCCATGGGTCCCATGTTGTTCACTCATCTCAGACGGGCAGATTTACCATCAATTTTACAGTCCCCCTCACATCTTGATTTGTGATTCATAGATATTTCAAATCAGAACGGTCATAGCATAAAACCCCCAAATCATAGAAGTTCTGAGAAAAGACCATAAAGCCCCAGAGATTTATGATGCACATGAGAGAAATTCATTTATGACTTGAAAACTTGAAATGCCAGCTTGGTAAAGTAAAGCTGACGTTTTTAAATCCAAGTGCCCGAGGTAAGGCACAAAATAGAACTTTATTTTCAGGAATATGAGCATCTCTGTAACATTTGACATTAGGAAGAAGATATACACCTTTGCAATTCTTGAAGATGCGCTGCTCACACAGCTTCCCTCCTTGGTGAGTGAGTGCCCCCCACTCTCCCCAAACCTGGATGAGAGAGCTTTCAAAAGCTGTGCAATTTAGCACACGGTTTGTATGACCTGGATGTCTGTACGTAGTATGATAAAAGGCACAAATGGTGTACAAGTCCAGCCACAATGGCAGTTAATAATCCAAACAATTTAGGTCTCTGCTGGAGTATGAGCCAGAGGATGTCATGGAATATGTATGAACTACAGTTCAAATAATTTCATTTATCATACAGTAAAAATTTTATCTTTGACCGCTTGTCTACATTTACGCCACTCCTGATGATTCATGACCAGTGACTTGCCATGGAGCGATGTGTTCTCAGATACGGTTGACATAACGACTGTAGCACAGGACGGTCAAATGAAGCCTTATGCTTTTATGTTGCTTTTATGGAATCAGAATAAAGTATGACTGAACCTTGAGCATGTGCTTCATAAACATGTGAAAAGAGATGTTGGCAAAGTTACCCAAGCCTGAAAGGAGTATGCCCTGAGCTCAAGTGACAGATCAAACCCAGCTAGGGAGTAGTAACAGCTTTTACTATAAATATTACTTCACTCTTTCTCAGCCATTTCTATTAAGTTTTTCAGAGAAGACCGAAAGGTTTTAGTTCTACACAAATTTAAGGTTAGGGCCCCACAAACAATCAAGGTGTGTTATCTGTTTGGTAAATAAATAATTTTTACAAACAGCAAGTTGTAACCACTTGAGTAAGAACCTGGGATGGGTTCCAATCTGTCTGAATCTGGTATACAGAGATTCAGCATCAAACCCTTCCCCCCATCCCTGAACTCCTCTAGTTGATGCAACCAATATCAGGAGAAAAAAAAAAAATCTGCACAATAATAAATAAGCTGCCAGGAGGTCAAATGTGGGAGAATTATGACTCAGAACCACATTAAGATCCCTTAGGTGCCACTTCTTCAATGGGGCAGAAAATCCCAAAATAAAAACAAAATCAAAAGAATAAACTTTTCCCCTGTACTGAAAAGTTCCCACACAAACTCCACAGTAATATGGGAGGACAAAAAGCTGCATTGCTTTCAGTAGAACAGAAAATTGATTCCAAGAGCACTTTACCTGGAAATAGTCCAAAATGGTGGAATTTACACCAGACAAATATTTTCCCCCTCAGCAATACTGATTGGGGGTGAACTGTCTCCATCTCTTGATCAACTTATGCTGGACAAGTAAGAAAGATACTTTGGTTTGCTCTTAACCTCCCACTGACAGCGATGGAGCAAAGCATGAGGATTTGGATGCAAAATAACATCATCCTCTCCAGACTGAGGGAAAGAAACACTCTTATGATCAGACTTGGACTAAAAAAAATCACTCTGATCAGACAGAAATAAATGAAGATGTTGCCAGTACCTTTTCTGAGTTTTCTAATCCCTCAGAAATACTGAGGAATTCAGAATTAAACTGCATCAGGAAATATCTAGAAAGAAGGAAACTTTCTGTGGTGGAGAATCTCAGACATGTGCTGCTCCTGTTTACAGTACATAAACCTACAGAAAGATGATACCTTGTCTGGAAACTTGATGACCAACACAGGCTTTGCCTACTGAAGCTGTGGCTTAATAACCCATGCATACCACCTAATTTGTTAGAGCAGTTGGTGGAGCTGGGAGAAGTACTACAAAGAAATATTTCTGGGGCGAACGTGCCAGTTCCACAGCTGAAGTGGTTTATGCAGCACCTGGCCATCATGATGTCAGTCACAACTTGGCTCACCTCCCTGAATCAATCTCAGAAACATTGTGTGGGTTTTGTTAATCACTCCAAGCAACAAAACGTTCCTAGTAGCCACATATCCTTGCAAAGTCACAGACTGTATACTTCCATGTTAACTCTTGAGAAGCTGTATGTCACGAATGTTTCGTTTGAGAGGAGCTGATGACAAAAGAGATACTGCCCTGTACAGCTGCTTGAAACATTTCTACCACTTCAGTTGTTTCAAAGCACTGTGAGATGTTAGAGGGTGTTTGCTTAGTATGGATGTCAACAATCAAGCTGAGGACCACGCATTTGAACAGAATGCAGTTGTGGAAGACTGCTTTGGAGATGCTGGGTAAGGCTAGATAGGGTTTCAAACCTATAGGAAGTTCTGTCAATGCTGCCTCTATGTAATTCAAGGTATGGTAGAGATGTATGGTAGGTGCACCTAGGTATGGTACATTAGAGATAATCCTGAAACTAAGGCACTGCACAGACAGTTCCATCTCACCTTGAAATGTAGTACTCATCAAGAGACGGTTAAGCTGTCAGCTTTGCTATTCTCATACTGAAAATAACAGAATTGTGTTGAGCACTGTGGCATTAGGGGGATCAGATGGGATATTAGGAAAAGTCGGGGGTTAAAATAAAAATTGTGGAAGCAAAAATTACTATTCTGAAATTGCAACAGTATATGATATATTGGAGTAGGTGCAAGAATTTAGTTATATAAATACTTGGAAGGAACTGAAACAAGATTGTTTTTTCCACTGCTGTAGAAATCTGTTGTCAAAAAAGTAACTTTGTCTCTTGATGTAAGTCTTATAACAGGAGTAGACACAGTGCAGAACTGCAGAGACTACCTAACAGACCTGGACATCTCTTTATCAGTCTCCTCCATTTTTAGAAAACACAAAAGGAGCAGGCAAAAAAGAAGACAAAAAAGGAGAGTGGCTGTAGAGCATCCCTGCATCATCTTGCCATGATGACTTTTGGGATGTAGACGCAGAGTGAAATGCAGTGGTAGCTGAGGTGGGAGATCACCTTTTAGAGATGCTGTCTTCCTTTAGGGCTCTGCAAAGCAATCTAGGGGAAAAAAAGTTTTTACGTGGTGGACAGAGCCTTGGATTTTGGCAGTAAGTGAAGAGCCTTGTCTGCCTGCACTAAGCAAGGGCTGCCCAAGGACAGCAATACTCCAGCTAAATGCACCAAGATGTATTCTGGTATGATGGTGCCATCTGATCACAACACCGGTTCCACTGCCTGGCAGGCTATTTTGGCAGCATATGGAGATGCCTGGAAGGACATCTTGGCAATTAACTGTTCCACTCAATCAAAGATTCACCCCATGTTGTGCTGAGGCAGATTAACAGTAAAGTCTGAGGTTTTATTATAATTCCAGAATTTTCAGCAGGGCAATAAATGCTGACAAATGGCAATTCCAATTTGCAATTCCATTCTGGCAGGCTACTGACCCGCCACTGCCCTTACTTCTGGTGTCCTGAGGTGATATGAGCTGATTTCCCACTTAACTCAGGAGGCAAGTAGGTAGTGCTGAGTCTTCTAAGTATTTGAGTATATTAGTTTCTGCATTTCTACAGATGATATCTGGCATTTGGTGGTGAGGGACAGGTATTGGGCATTTGGTAGAGTGCAAAATAATTGAGTTGCCATGCTCATGATTCAAAGTCTGTGAAAAGACTCTGCATGTTGAGGGAACCTGAACGAGTCTAGGCAAAAGCCTTGGCAACCATCTGGACCAGAGCTTGTAGGAAGGATGGTACAGGCCACAGAAGAGTGTTTGGGCCTATGTCTGACCTAGGCTTCATAAGATCAATTGGGCCAAAATTAGATCTTCAGTTCCCCTGGAGACCCACTACATGCAGAAAAAATGGGGGCTTCTGGATAACAAGTAAAGGACCTCCCACCACCTGCAGAGTCCAAAGATGCCCAGCTGGCATACAGCGCACTAGCAGGATGACTGCATACAGTAAGCAGATAAGCAATCAGTACTGGAGAGACAGAGATATCTCCCAAAGAATAACGTACAGCAAAAGGGATCATTGTGTAGGGCACGCAGATATTCCCACAAAGGAAAAGATCTCACCCATAAGTCTTGATAGGCTTCTGGTGCTAAGAATGGGTCCAGTCTTTACAACTTCCACATCAGAGTACTGGGAGCTGGTGAGAGAGGTGCCATAACCCAGCACTCTGCTTTAACTCAAGCTCTGGTGTTGGTACCCCAATCAGATGCCCATAAGTCTTCAAAAGGCTTTAGCCTCCCCTTTCAGAGACATGTTTCAGCAATCTCTGAGCCTCACAAGGGAAGCTTCTAACATAGCTTCAGGTTGCTCCTGGGCACTTCTGAACTGAGGTGTAACTTCTCATTGGGAAGCACGTGTTGACTGCTCCTGAACACAAACACATCACCTGGCAGCACAAGGAGTGGGAATTCAACAGCGACTTGGTGGAACTTCATAGAATCATAGATTAGTTTGGGTTGGAAGGGACCTTAAATATCATCTAGTTCCACCCCCTCCTGCCATGGGCAGGGACACCCTCCACTAGACCAGGTTTCCCAAAGCCTCATCCAACCTGGCCTTGAACACTTCCAGGGAGGGGGCATCCACAGCTTCTCTGGGCAACCTGTTCCAGTGCCTCACCACCCTCACAGAGAAGAATTTCTTTGTAATATCTAATCTAAATCTAAACTCCTTTAGCTTAAACCCACTACCCCTTGTCCTGTCACTCCATGCCCTTGTAAACAGTTGCTCTCCAGCTTTCCTGTAGGCCCCTGTAGGTACTGGCAGGCTGCTATAAGGTCTCCCCAGAGCCTTCTCTTCTTGAGGCTGAACAATCCCAACTCTCTCAGCCTGTCCTCACAGGAGAGGTGCTCCAGCCCTCTGATCATCTTCGTGGCCCTCCCCTGGACTTGCTCCAACATCTCCATGTCTCTCTTGTACTGGGGCACCCAGAGCTGGACGCAGCACTCCAGGTGGGGACTCACAAGAATGGAGTAGAGGGGCGGAATCCCCTCCCTTGACCTGCTGGTCACACTGATTTTGGTGCAGCCCAGGATATGGTTGGCTTTCTGGGCTGCAAGCGCACATTGTTGGGTCATGTTGAGCTTCTTGTCCACCAACACTGCCAAGTCCTCCTCAGGGCTGCTCTCAATCCATTCGCTGCCCAGCCTGTATTTGTGCTTGGGCACAACTTGAACTTGAGGTGCTCAAGGACATTTCAACACAAAACCCCTTTATCCAAATACTTAAAGCAGGTGAGCAAGATTTAAAAATCGCTTTCCATGTCAGAATTATCTTTTTCTGAGGTGGCATTTAGGCTTCTTTATGCAATTTTGCCTTTATTTTGCTACAAATGGGCTGGAAATTGGGTGAAATGCTAATGCCTGCCAGATATCTTCAAGTTAGCATAAAAACCCCTAACAATAATTAATGAGTCCTAGCACACCGAAGTGTTCTGCAATGTAGTTCTCATGCTAATGCTGCAATTCCTTTCTTTCTTCTTGCACAGTACCACTTGTTCGCTTAACGAGAAACCTTGCAGTCTCTTGCTGCAGAAGCTACTCAGCAGCACCACTGGGGACTTCAGCTGGTGGCTATGGAACAGAGACAGCAGGAGCAGGACAGCAGAAAGCCACTTCACTGCACCTCACCTGGAAATCCTTCCCAGGACCATTTTATAGCAGTCACGCTATTTATTACGTGGCCACTGTGGACCAGAAAATTTGGTTCCTCTGGTCCAGTCTGATTCTTACTGACTTGCACTACTACAATCTCAGCTTCTGGGAATATACATAAAAATTATTTAAAATTATTAATGTACTTGATTTTAATTTCAGCAAGGACATTTCTATCTTCCAGTAGTAAAAGTAGAACTACAATGTGGGTTGGCTTAACTGGGCCAAAATGGAGGGAAAATTCTTATTCTATTGCATCACTCAGCAACTATGAGTTAAGTAAATCCTCACTAACGAACTATAGAATTCTCTATTCTGCACCCCCCCAGTGAGCAGCATTAAGATAGGGACATCTTAATTTCAGGAAGCATTTTTGAACAGTGGGATTGAGTATTTTATTTTTTTTTTTACATTGGATGACAATTATCTTTTCTTGTAAAGAATGTAATACATTTTAAAATGTAATGCAATGCAAGTTGGAATACTAGGATAACCCTCTCAGAATGGATAAAGGAATTATTAAAAACACAAAAATAATGTATTCTTTTATTAATTCATTAGTAAGAACCTGTTATAAATTAGGAAGTTTGGGGTTTGTGAACTCACATGGCGCTGATGACCGCTGCCACAACCAGGACGTGCTGTTCAATGGCAAAGGTTCCAAGGAAACCCTGCTGGAGCATGCAGCTGGTTTAGAGGGAATGTGGTCAATCCCTTTTTTTTTTAAATGTATTGCTCTGCTTTGCAAGGTTTCTTTTCTTTATTATTTTATACCCTTTAGGCCATAAAATAATAAATTAAAAAAAATAAAAACTTTGCAAAACTATGCAATATATTCCAAACTTACCAAAGGGCTGGCTCCATGCTCCAGCAGCTTTCCTAAGTAGCTCTGACCTCACAGAATGGGGCGTTCTGGGGCACCACAGTGGAGCAGCCCAGCACAACGTCTAAGTGGAGCAGCCCAGCACAACGTCTAAGCACCTACAACGGGGATAAAAGGTTAGTTTTTCTTCCAATGCCTCCTTTGGTCTAGTTAATAAAGTGATTAAAATGTACTTGTCATTTTAACCGCACCCAGCACAGGAGGTTGCCTTCTCTTCCTGCTGGGCTCCTAAAATGAAGAGTTCCTATTTAACTCTCAAAACTCCCTAGCTGATGAAAAATTGAAGATCTAACTTCATTTCCATATGCCATTAGAAGTATTAATTTAGTTAATGGGAGTGGTGACAGACAAACATAACTCTACAGTAGAATCCTCTGAGGTAGAAATCTGGGTTGTAAAATGTTGGGGAGGATTTGAGTATGCTAAACTACAAAGAGTAAAATTCAAAGTTGCAAAGTTTTAAGTTATGAAGAGTCAGAGTCTAATAACCTCCAGGATGTATTTTTTGCTATCACATCAAATAATACTCATTTCTAAAATAGTAATGAAAAGGAAATTAAGTTTGTAAGTGGAATTAATGAAGCTGTATCTGATGTCAGCTTTCTCTAA
The DNA here is from genome assembly GCA_013400195.1 of Aramus guarauna. Classification (NCBI taxonomy): domain Eukaryota; kingdom Metazoa; phylum Chordata; class Aves; order Gruiformes; family Aramidae; genus Aramus; species Aramus guarauna. The sequence goes on along the minus strand of VXBL01008406.1, from coordinate 508,046 downwards.
ATGACAGTTGCAGTTCTAGCAGCCTGCAATTTTTCTGGTTTTATAGAACAAGAGATCAGTGGCAAAGAAGAGATTGACACGATGGTTCATAAGATTAGAGTGTTGCTGATCTCAGTTCCTTCAACTCCTGCGTTTCCTTTCTCTTCTTTGAAAATGGTATAACATTTTCTATTCCTTCTATAAGCGACAGAGGGGCACAGACCTTGATTGCTTTCTCCCAAAAGCTTGCTGCCTTATTGACTTGCCAGTCATAAACAATCTTCTCCTAAAGGCCGAATGCTATCAGTGTTGGGAAGGACCTAGGGGCAGCAAATGCTTATTTGTTGCAAATATGCTTCTGGAAGAACCAAAAGTTTCTGCATTCAGGAGAGTCATGAGCAACAGAAATTACCTAGGTTTTGGACAGGTCAACATTTATCTGTATTTTATGGCTTTATAATGATGTTGCATACAATTTATTCGTGGATGCTCCATGTCCCAGCATTAGCCCATACAATAATACACTCTCTAGCAGAACTCTCCTACGGTGCTCTGCAGCCCGTCCCTGGACTCACTGAATGCATCACGGCAGATTTGGCTTAGCCCCCAGGAGAGAACAATGCTGACATCAGGGCATGCTGGAACATGTGACTCTACACAAGAAATATTCAACTGACTTAAAAAATCAACATTTTAAAAATTTAAGAGTGATTTAATTAAAATCTCAAAATTTCTGAAAGGTTTTCTGAGGTTTTTTGCAACCTCAATATTTTTATTTTTGTGTTGGGGAAATAAGACGTTGAAAAAATGATTTTTCAAAACAGAGAAATCTCTAATCCCTATGTAAAATCTGAAATAATATTAGGCCAAGTATAGTTTATATCAAGAAAGACTGATCAAGAATTAATACGATAATACTGTTAATCTTTGACCCATTTAATATTTAACAACATGTATTTTAAAAGGGCAACAAAACAGACCAATAGCCTACTTTTAAAGAAACAGTAATTGCTGAAAACAAATTGTTGCAGTTATCAAATAGTGCTTCCTTCAGGTATTTAGTAAGTTGGTAAAAAGTTTATCCAGAGTATTTTTATTGCCCTGGATTATCTTCATTTTAGTAACTAAAAATAGCAGTACTGCTAACACCAAAGAACTTTCTATGGAGTGAGCAAAGATGTTAGACTTCTGTGACTGTGTCTTCATAAAAATGTGCTCCATTAACACTCCCATAGCTCTTTCCCCTTGCCTCTGCATCAACCCAGTGAAGTTAAAAAAAAAAAAAGAAAGAAAAAAATCGATGGAACTGCTTTCAGTGCTGAACTGTAACTTCCCTGGAGTATAAAGATTGACAGAATTGTTAAATTTCTAAACTTCTTATTAACAAAAAAACCCGATTCACAGTTCACTAGAAATGTTTTTTTTTGATAGCTTTGCTACTGCCATAGAAGCAACCTTCTGCAAGAAAAGACACTTCCACGTTTCTGCAAAAATCATATCCATAAGTCCCACAAATGAGGAAGTCCCTGATACCTACTCATGCTTTCAGATTAGAGAATGAAAAAGAAGACACCAGGAAACCACTTCCTTAAGGTAATATTGGTAGAGCGCTGCCTTCATCAAATAAAACTAGCTGGACTCTGCAGAGACAGCAGTAAAACAGCAGGAGGTCAATGAGCAGCCATGCTGATGCTCTGCACTCGTAAGTCTAAATACGTACGGCCATGCCCCGCTCAAAGAAAGCATATTCTCCGTACAGCACTCTCCATTCATCTTCTAGCAATTCCAGTTGCCTACGTCAGTCCCAGAGGTATTGTCTGTTCTTCCCATCCTTTTATCACTCCCATCATCCGGTTTGTTGTGTTACAGCATAATGGAAATGGTATTTCAAAGCATGAGGAGAAATCTCACCTGCAGAGGCACCAGAGGACAAACCCAAGTCCACAGTAGGGGTCCAAGCAGATAGCGACTTCTCTGGAGGGGTAAAGCTCACACTGCAGCTTAATAGAACGACAAAAGGCACTAGTGGCTGCATGAGACATCTGAAAGACAACAGCAAAGTAATTAAAATGATCAACTATGTCATTCGGAAGGCTCATTCCCCAACTGTGGCAAGTGCTTAAATCAGTTACGTGATAAAGAAAACAAATAAATATTGACTTTGTGCTCAGTGTAAACACACATAATTTTCCTTCAAGAGGGCATCGAAATAACCGTGAAAGGGGAGGGGAGACAGAATGACTGATAAGTTTGACGAGATTTAGGGAGAAAGCTGCGAGTGGTTTAAAGACGTGCTCCAAGCTGTATGCAAAGCTAAGATAACAAACTAAACTTTCTGCGGGATCTGAATGAAGTATTTTTTTGATCCTCAGTAACATATTTCTAAGTACATATTTCTTAACACAATAAATAAAAAATGGCAATGTACTTTTTAAATTGAAGAGGATTTTGCAGGCAAAATGGTTCTAAGGATCTAAACATTCAGTGATAAAGACCCCGAATAAACTCAGTAAAGGTTCTGTAAAACATCTTCATGTTATCCACCTCCTAATTCAGAAACAGGCTCTTAAAATCTTGGTAAGAAAGCGCTCAGAGATAAAACAAGCAGAAAGTAGAAACAAAAAAACTGATGAAAAGTAAATTCTTCAGACTTTTTTTTTCCAGTGTTAGGATGTTTCCCACACTCACACATCCTGGCTTAGAAATTGTAACTACAGTGGGAACAGAATTACATCTTTTAATCTTTGTTCTCTCTGTTAATAACAAGAAAGATACCCATGTTAGAAATACAGCCTGGATAGGATTTAACTCATCTAACCTTTGATCTCTGCCACACACTGGGCTGGTTGCCTTATATACTGTTAGAGTCAATGGAGGGGAACAGGCACTTGGAAGGTAAAATTTATTTGATTTAAAGGTAAACATGGGAATAAAGCTCCAGAAGTAACTTCTTCTCTCTTGCCCATGAGAGCCGTAACTGAGGCTGGATGTGTTCCAAGTGATGCAAAAGGACCAGCTCAAAACAGGTGGCCGCACAGTGATCATCTGCAGTTTGCAGAGATTAATTCTACTCTAGCTGAATCAAGATCACTTTTTCACACAGGATTAAACTGAACTCTATAGGACCAGAACTGGTATTATTCCGTGAATTTTTACACCATACTGGGTGCAAGCTATTGAAAAAGTTGAGAGTAAACGTAAGTGGAATCTAACATCTGATTACAAAACATTTATCAACTTTTCAGAAGCCACATAAGCTGTTTAGCCAGTTTTTTTTTTTAATTTAGCACCACTGCATTATGAGTATAAGCCTTGTGGCCTCTTATGATCCTTTTATAATTAATTAATCGCTAGTGATGATCTAGTAGATGGTAACTGTTTACATAAACCTGCTGAGTCAGTGATCTGGAGGCTATGTGACCCAGATATCAGAAGTTAATCAAGAATTCCCTGACAGATTTATCTGGATTTCCCTTTAGCCACATTAAGAAAAGGTTTGTTGACTTGCCCTGCCTTTCACTAACTTTGAAGCTCTCCAAATACTGACTTTGCATAGTCAGGAGTCATTTCTGCAAGTCTGATAAGGTGGAATTCAGACCTGATTTAATATGGATGACTGCATCTGAAACAATCATTTAAGGTTCCCTTTAGAAGAAATGAAGACTTATGTGACATTGACCCCATTCAAAAATACATGTTTCAGATAAGTCAGATCAATTACACCCTAAAAGCCCCTGCTTCTCTCTGTTGATTATTGAGGAGCCCAATGACTAGTCCTCATCTGTAGGCACTGTAGCTATTTTAAGTTAGATGAAATGAATCTTCCAGGAGTGTACAATATGTGACCATCAGCCAGCTCAGTCATTTAATCATCAGTCAACCTCGGGCTGGTCACTTCACTGTTCTGTGCTTCAAATTCTCCATCTGAAAACCAGGGGAAAAAAGGTGCTTGCTTTGCTTATAAAGCATGCTGACAGCTTCTGAAAACAGATGGATGATGTCAAAGAGTATGAGGAATTCAATATAGGCTATAAGTGTGATACGTCAGCAGAGATTGCTGAAGTAATCATAATCCTTGGATATGGAACAGATAGGGGTAAGGAAGCAACAGGTAAGAATAAGAGAATGATTTTACCTCTGCCTGCTTGTTGGTGAAACCAACACTGGAATAATAGGTAAGTTAGCAGCTAGGTAAAATAGCTTTGATGAACTGTGGCTAGAGTAGAGGGTTAAATCCATCAATGAATTTTTTGCTGCTTACTCTACTATTGTGCCAGGTGAATAAACCAGAGATGGTAGCAGTTCCCTTAATTGCATGAAGAAAATATTGAAAAGCAATAACCAGTAGTTGAGTTGCAATAAGGAGGAAACAATGAATGGACATTAGAACAAGTAGAAAAAGGAAGTCTGAGTCTCTTTTTCTTCATAAAATAGAAATAATAGATGTGTCAGTTGAAGAATGCTTCAGGCAGACAAGTTAGTGGGCTATCCGCAGGGGTATTGGAATGAAATTTTTAGTCTGAAGAGGAGGAGAGGGCCTAAACTCTCCACGTACTGTACTGAGTATAGAAGGATCAATTTAATGTTAATGGAATCAAAGAATGACTGCAAGGGAGGAAGCAATTCAATTTCTATTACCAAAAATCAAGAGGAGTTATACATCAGGATCAACCTACCACCTGCCAGCCAGGCGTGATAGCAGAAATGCCAGCTTTAATGAGAAGTCCCTACCTTTACCCCTGCTAGCATGCCAGTTGTGGAGACACTGAAGTCAAGGTAAGCAAGCGTTTCAGGGTTAGAAGGTTTGTAGATCTGTGCAGGCCGCTTCTTTGGCAAATCATCTAGTGAAAATAGAGAAAGAAAATGTGTGTATCTTACTCCCATGACAGAGAGACTTCTGAGTGTTTGGCAAACACAATGATAAAAGAAGACACAGAGGTCCCCTAGCCTTAGTGCTCACCTGTATCTAGTACCGGAGGCCATGTTCTGACATCCACAGCTGCTGCCGCCTCTCGCGACCGTAACAATTTACATATTAATTGTGTAGTCATTAAGCAGGCAGAGCGACTCACCTAGGAATTTAAGAAATAAATAATAACGCAATGGGATACTGATTAATTCTCCCACGAAAATGAGAAAGACTATGATTTATTTTCTGCCAAAACAGAACACAGGTATATTAGTCTTACATTTTCCAATCAGGAGGTGGAAAGATGCACAAAAAATGCAGCTCACAAAGCAGACAAAGTCATGTGAGTTTTACAAATTACACAAAAATTGCACTTTGAGAACACTGTTGTAATGAAACTAAAGGCACCTTAGTAGTGATAATGTGACTTTTCTAACACATTTTATCAGTTATCAACCCAGAATGTCAGTACAGAAGACTATGACCAAAACATTTCCCATGTGATGGTAATATATCTTGGTTTATAGACAATATTTTCACATAAATCAAAACCTAGCCTGACATTTATATGAATAATTTTACTACCTGAAGTCAATTTTATGTTAGCCATATATTTCTAATTCCCGTGCTAATGATAAACCACTGGGAACTCTTCTGATATCAGCACAAGTAGTTCTAGACCAGAAATTGTGCAAGTGGTACTAAGAAATGAAATGGTGAGTTTACTGCAAATACCATCTGCACTGAATTTTAGATGACACATGCTGAAGGCATTCTCCTTTTAGATTTGCTATTTTTAAAAATTGAGAAGTAGCAACTACAAGAATATTTCTTACTGATTATAAAAGTTAATATACTCAAGGAAATGTTCAGACAAACATAAATATGAACGCTGTTATTTGCTGAGGATAGTACAGGGGAAAAACTGAAAAGGCAGCATCATTCTTCTTTTCCCTGCACTTTGAGAATCTGTGCAAATATCGTTTTTTTGTTGGGGTTTTTTAAAGGAATTTGAAACATTTCATTGCACACTGAATTTCCAACGTTCAACCTAAGGATACCAGTAACCATATGTACACTAAATTTTACGACTGAGTAGAAGAGATCAGCTTCTGTTGACAGTAATCTCATGGAGGTCAACTTTATAGGTCAACTTTATAGAGCACATGAGGAAATTAGGAGCATACAAGCACTGACCCAAGCTCTATTTACTTCCTCTAACACCATGATTTCCCTGTATGGACAACCTAAATATTTCAAACTAGAAGTCAAGACAAATGAAGCCACTGCAGCATCCCTCAATCCAATCATGTCACAGTCACGGCAAGGCAAGGCAATTCTGACATAGTTAATCTCAATCTATGAAAATCTTGACTTGGCACATAGTGAAGCCATAAACCAAAAGGAATTTCAAGAGTTGGTGGTTACTGGCCCTCTCAGGAATTGCATTGTCTTGAAGATCAGGAGATTCATTAAAATACAGAATGTCCATGCCTGGAGAATAGCAAGTTGTAGGTAAACATGTAGGGATGGTGGGAAGGAGGAAGAAGACATCTTAGCTACAGGTTAGCAACTGCTCGAGATAGGGCTCACCAATGTTCAGTTATGTTTTACTACTACCAGTTCATCACCAAAATACAATTATGTAGGCCGAATTTTGCTCAGAAGTTATTCTTACTGTCTTCAAAAAGTGCTGTATAGACATATAGCATGTCAGAGCAGGCTTTGACCCTATCACACCAGGAAATTTGTCTGGTTGCATTGGCAATGAAAGAAGAGCCTCAATATTTTAATTTCCACAAGGTCATCCGTCTCCAAAATGAGAGAAAATCTTGTGTAAAACAGAGCTGAGAGGCTTTTAAGTGAAACTGGCATTAATATGGCTAATAAAAGTAAACATTTTATTTAAAGTTGGTCTATTGAAGGGACAATGATTACAAGTCAGCTTATACCTGTCCTAGTTTTTCATCATGAAACCAAACAGATCTAGTTAAGGCTATTAAACATCAAAAGATAAACAAAATAACACATTTTACATCACTTCTGTAATTTTAACAACTGAAGTTTAAAAACTGTGAGTTCCAAAATATTATATAATGAGAACCCTGACGACAATAGGACGATTTCTCATACCTGTACTGATACTTTGTGGCATCTGATGTCATAAGGAAAGCCACAAATTATAACTTCTCTAGACTTATTACTTGAAAATATCAACATTAATTAGAAATGTTAAAATCACATTTATTTCAACTTGTTTTTTCAGAGACTCAGAATTCCATTCAATAGATTAGAAACTGCCAGATGTAAAAGGCTGTTTCTTTGCAACCATTTTATTTCCCTCAGTAACAAGCACAATGCAGTTATTTATGTGCAACAAAGACTAAACATTATTAGATAAAGCCAAATTACTGAAATAAAGCACTGAATGAAAAAGTCTGAGTAACACTTCTCTGGATGAAACAAATTTCTGACCAACATCTTCACAACAGAACTTTGAAATTGCTCAAACTGCAAAACAATTCGATGTACAGAGCCGAGCACAAATTACAATCAGGTCAAGCTAAGCTTTCCATTGGGATTTTTCTCAACAGTCAGTGTAGCATTGCCAGGTGAGGAATCCTACCATTCTTGGCATACAGCTAAACACAGGAAGGCACTTCAAATATAATTCTTGAAAGGAGTAGCATAACTGTGGCAAAACGTGACAGTGGAAGTCAGAATGTTGTGTGCTGTCAAGCAGTGTTGACTCTGCAACACATTGAAGTTCTGAATCTTTGGAAGGAATACAACTCTTCAACCTACACCACCACTCATGTAAGTTACCGTTCCTAAAGATACGCAAATCCATTGCCCATTTAATCTACTTGTGCACTTGCAGGTGTCTGCTCACCTCCACAATCATCTTCACTGTAGGTAACGTGGTAGCTATGTTCTGAGGATGTGGAGGTCGAACTGTTATTGGCACACAGCCTGCATACAGGCATCCATAAAATGCGGCAATCAGGTCTATTCCTGCATGAAGAACAAAACAAAAATCCTCCCCTGAAAATCAAATAATGTAATCACAGACACCTATGTCAGCATAAATATTACTTGGAACTCAACTCAGAAGGTTAAATGAGCGACTAAGCCCTTTAACAGACTTCTTTTTCAGCCCCTTGTCAGTATTTGTTCAGCTTCACTGAATCCTTTCAATTGTACTGTTCTTCTAAGCATGAAAAACCAAAGGCGACACACAAAGCTGCAGCCAGATATCATCATTTAGGTGAACTCCACTTTTATGATCAGGAACTAACCTGTTAAAAAGACTGATTTCTACAGATTAATTATCTTCCTAAATTTACATTTATAGACAAATGAGAGTCTGCAAAAGAGGGATGGCCCAGCAAAAGGATGAGGTAGAATGATGCCTGTTCCTAGCAGCTGCAGAAAGAACATCTGAAGGCTTCATTAAATACGGTCTTTCTCATGTAATTTTTAACCTCAGATATGCAGCTTTGACTTATCTACCTGAAATTTTACAGTAAAAAAGGGAGTCATGATTTTTAAATCCTGCTTCTAACATAAAATTAGGTGTTGTTCTATATCAATATTGACTGCAGGTGACAGATTGTGGACAGCAAATTTCAGGCTATCCAAAGATCCCTTGAACACTGTTGTTTGATAGCTCCCTGGTGCTGTGCACAGGCTGTGTGATAAGATGACAATGGGAGCTGGTTTATTCTTTCACTGCAAAAGGATCTGCAATACTGGCAGGTTATTGTTCCTTCAATAAAATGCTTTATTCATGGGAAGTGAAATGCACAAAATAAAAACTTAAGTTTAAAATACTAGAGGTTTTTTGTGGAAAAGGTTTCTCAACTGTTGAGGAATTACTCCTATAAACTATAAAGATTTAACCAGCATCTTGCAGCCTTTACAAACTAAATAGCACAATACAGACCTTAAATCAGACTGTTTACTTCACCAACACACATGAAATGCTAAAGATAAAAGAGCAGCACTAGATCAGAAATAATTTCAAGCAAACGTCAAACATGGTATCAGTTAATACAAGTTTAAAAGCCCTTATGTCAAAGGATGAAAATCCAAGCCACAGAGAGCTGTCTAGATTAAAGATCTGTAGCGAAAATAGTGATTATAATTTGGTCTTTCTTAATCATCTGTATATAATTATTCATCATATTTCTACTCTAAAAAAACATGGATTACCTCCTAGGTATTGCTGCTTTACCCTCACCAAACGCAGCACTTCCAAGAGGGAACTGCCCAGAGAAGCTGTGGCTGCCCCATCCCTGGAGGTGTTCAAGGACAGGTTGGATGGGGCTTTGGGCAACCTGGTCTAGTGGAGGGTGTCCCTGCCCATGGCAGGGGGGTTGGAACTAGATGGTCTTTGAGGTCCCTTCCAACCCAAACCATTCTGTGATTCTATGAATTCAACAGATGAATCTAGGAACACTCAGCAGATAGAATATTTTAGCAGAACTGGGTGCTCATAAAATAGCGTATTTCCAGCAAATTAAAAGAAAAGCAATAATTAAATTTGACTGCTTATAAGAGACAGATTTTAGAAACAGATTAATTTTAATCCGAACCCAAAGAAATAACATCTATGTGCATAAACGAAGAGAAATTCTTTTAAGTATGTTTGGCTAAGTTTAAAGAAATGTACACAAGGCAAATATTTTGTGCTTTGCCCATTAACACAGTTTACAGGTTGGTAACACCACGAATGTAGCACCATTCTAAAGGGTCTTGATAAACTTTCAGGACTACCAAGGCAGCAAACATGGCAGTTCTTTACCTGGTGGGTAAACCAAAGCCACGTGGTCTCCATCTTGTAAATGTCCCCTTTCCATCAACATGACGGCTATCTTCTCGGCTCGTTTATGTAGCTGGACACATGTTAGTGAGTTGGCTATTGTTCCCTGCACAGGAAGAAACACAAATGTCACAGAAGATAATGCAATGTGCTGAAACTCTATCTTCCTTTGCACCTTAGAAGTTATTGGATGAGGTGCCGCCGCAATATGTCACGCAATCAACTTAAATACGGAAACCTTCAGCCTTATGCCAAACTGTAGTTGAAGAAAAATGATGTTTGTAAAGCAGAGGAGCGTTCTCTCTTCCTTTCTCTGTACCCTCTGCCCTCAACAGTGTTTTTGCTCTAACCAAGAGAGTACAGCGGTATGGTAATATCCTGCCCGTGTAACCTGTACTTCCCCTGCTACGCAGGCAGCATTCCTGCTACGGCCAGGAAAGTGCCTCTATGGTCTCTGCAGCAATCTGGAGAATCTGTGGACAGCAATGCTGAAAATTGCACTTCATTGTCTGCACGCTGGAGTGAAGCCAAATGGCACAGCAGAGATACTTTGAAAGACAAGAGACAAAGGACACAGGAGAAAACAATACTTTGCAATGGGGAAAAGAATTAGTCTGGAACAAAAGCTAAGCACATGCATATAAATGAAATAAAGGCAGGCATTTGTCGAATTTGAGTACCTCTGGTCAGCATGAAAAAAGAAGGCCAAGTGACAATATGCTACAGAGTTTGGCTTTTTGAAGCACTTCAAATAGTGCTAACCCAAAATTATCAAACAGATACACTGTTTTAAACTGGATGTGTGTTACAGTTCTTGCATTTCCTAAATATATTTATGTGTGTATGTATATATACACACACAAATACACAATTAGAGAACTATATACATAAAATTCACTACAGCAGCTGACACCTCAGAAGAGAAGTCTAAAAATGAACGTGCAGGACAGACTGACTGTGGCTAGATCTGGTCTGGCCAGGTCTGGGCTGAGATAAAGGGACAGGGCAGTACGGGACGGGCTGCCCCTCTGCTTCTGCACCTGTTCTGTGGAAAAAGAGGATTTCAGTCTCCAGTATGACTATGATATACCTGGCACCTATCACAAGCACTAATTTCACTTAAAAATAGGAAGCCTGAAAAGACTGTGGGAAAATCAGTTAAGAATATATACATATATATAAACACACACTGAAAAAGAACAATATATGAAAAATGCAATGCAATGCTATCAGAAATATTGTATTGCTGTCCTTATTAAGAGAGAAAGCAAGAAGGTCTACTGTTTTAAAGAGATATTCTTTACACTCTGTTTTCACAAGGCAAGGAATAATAAGCATTTGGCCTGATTGCTGGTTTCTATCCACTGTCACCATCCCCCACACCACCACAGTATATATTGACCACAAGCTTCAGAGGAGAGAGCAGTCTGGTACAGGTCTAGCACTGGAAGTAGTGGCATGTCACTTGGCATCACTTGGCATTTACAAACTTTATTATAAACTGTTAACAAGGAGGACAACCAAACTGAAAATAAAATGGACAAAGTCAGGGCTTAGCATTCCTCTTCACCATCCTCAGAAACCACACTTACTGAAATGCACTTCAGGCAATTTTAATCACTCTTCTGAACAATGTGGAGATAATTTCACTATGAAAGCTTCCTCTAAAGACATATGCAACTATACGGATGCTGGACTAGAGAAGGCTTCCATCTGTCCAGCCCTAAATATGGCCAAAATGACCTGAGGTGTGGGTGTCCTTGTCACTGTAGACCTGCCAGTAGGAATGTGCCTCAACTCTTTGTTCCTTCCTTCAAGAAATTGCCTGTTTGCATAGTCATGGGAAGAAGGACCCTTTATATCCTCACATACAATAGAAGCACAGGCCCCACTGACACAGAAAGGGAATTGCTGTAAATCATATAAATTTGCACAAAAGTTGTTTACATTACAAATTTTTGGCACTTGTTGCATGTGAATCAGTGGAAAGATGTTGTTTATATGAAGTGCAGGAAAGGAGAATCCTGTTGTTGGACAAGAATCATTGGCAAGCGCCAGGCAACTATTTCCTTTGGGTCTTTTATACGAGGTGTGCTGCAATGTAAAGGTTTTGCAATCCTTCATGACACACACTAAAAATAATGCACTGTGCTAATATTTAAATGTTGCAAATTCCCAAAACGCTTGGGTTACAGGAAAACACTAATCTCAGTGGATTTCTATCAGTCATCCACTACAAGACGCCTGGATGTTTTAGAACAAAGCGTACAATGTGCAAGGAAGACAAAAAGGGAAAAGTTACAAACCAGAACTAAAATTCAAGATGAGTAATAAAACTTGCCTAGGCTAAACCCCACCAAACCTGTCCCTCCTTTCCATAAAACATTAAATCTCTCCATAAAGGATTCCATCTCTCAAATTTTGTATGATAAGATACTCCACGCTGAGAGCAGTGGAGAAACTGAATTTCAAAATTCAACTATTTTTCACTTCTATGGAATGATAAATTACTTCGTTAATCCTTGTTTTGCACATAGTGTCCTTCCCTCCCACTGTTTGAACCTTCTGCCAGCATGGGAAGTTTGGCTTTAATTAAAGCTCAAAAGCAACAGCCTGTGTGGAGGAGATGGGACGGTACATATCATTGTCTCCTTCTCACAGCATCCATGCTCCTCACTTACAGGACAGAACAATGCACTATTTTAATGGTGTAATATTGAATCTATAAACAGGACTGCCTCTCAAGTTATCTACTTTGTCACAGACAACTACATTACTATTTCACTATTATGTGTCAAGTTGCATGTGTTCGTATAATATTAGCTATTAATCTGAATTTTAGAAAGGTCATTTACTGACTTATTGGTAGCCTCAAACTGAACTTTGGTACCGGCACTGTAATATGGGCTGGGGAAGTGTATCCTGTAAATACAGTACATGGTCACTTCACAGAGGTTCACAAATCACTGGAGGTTTAAGAACCTATCCAAGCTGTGTCAGGATCACACGGGCTGAGACACCACCAGCTACTCCAGATGGCCCAGGGGAAGAGCACTCTTCCAGGCCCCTCCTCACCCAGAGACCCTCACCCACTGTTTCCCACTTTTGACAGATGTGTCTAGATGTACTGTGGTGGGATGGCTTCAAATCAGACTTTTGTTCTCTGCAGTGGTCTTGGGAATTATCGGTTTGTCATCTACAATCATCTAGGAAGTCTGTAATCACTCACTCTTAATAAAGCCAAGTTCTGCACCACATGACATGCATTAATCCATTTTTGATAAGCAATGAAATGTGGTGCCAGGCTGGCACCTCACGTAGGCTATGCAGAGAGATTTATTACTGATCCTCTGCAGACCTGACTGGACTCTGGACATACCTCCTCTTCTCTTCACCTCCTTTCCCCATTCTCACACCTCGCCCAGATGGTCCAGTCGCAAAACCAACAATTGTTGTTTTATTTAGAGAAAATGCTTTGATTTTGCCAAGCCTGTGCTTTTCAAATTGGAAATCAGGATGGTGAGCAGTATTAAATACAACTCTTTGGTATGGAAACAATCAGTATTGAAATAAATTTGCAGTGTCAGTTCACCCACAACATATATGTGGTGGAAAAAGAAATGAGAAATGTGTAAGGCGCGCTGTCTGATACAAAAGCAATCTATATTTTGACAACTGGCAATGACTATTCTCTTTTCCTTTCTGCCTCAGTGAACATTAAGTATAACAACCGAGCATTAATGGGAAAAGAAACAGAAAGGTTGCGTTCAGCCACAGCACAACCAGGTGCAGCTGAAATACTAGTGTGCCCTTTTCCGTACCGCTGCCTGCCAGAGTAATGGTCTGAGCTTCTTACCCTGCAGTTGAGTAGAGTGTAAAGCACGTGGTCGGGAGTGGTCTGAGCTCTCCACTGCAACACTTCTGAGAGGAAGAGGAACTAAAATAAAGCAGAGTGATAGACAAGACACTAAATAACTTTTTGGCTTTAAAACCCAGATAACTTTTTGCTAGTTTAGCTATGTCTTTCTTATTTATATGCTACATTTTACATCAATACCCAGAAGCACTAAACATGAATTAATTCTCTTGCCATCACACATATTTATAGCAAGGTGCTTTTGCATGGTAGCAGCGGCCTCTCTGCAAGTGAAGCCCCTGCTGGGATTATGATATATTACTACATAAACTTCCAAAGCAATAAAACAGTTCTTACTGATCTCTCTGAATTTAAGCACAATTTTTTAGCTTCCTTTCTTTTTCTTACTATAAATACAGAAATATTTACACAGCTTAGAACTTTCTAATTCAATTACTCATATAAGTCCCTAGAAGAGCTGAGTTTCAACTTAATTTTACATGATCAAAATAACAACAAATAAGGTCAGGACCATACACACAAACAAAATTCCCTGGACTCCATGTGAACTAGTAAAAAAGATATAATAGAGAGTGATTTCTGGTAGAAGTCCCATGAACACTTTTCATCATTTATGTTTGTTTTGTTGTTCCATGTAAAATTATGGAAAAAAAAAAAAGAAAAAAAAAAAAAGTCCATACTAATGAAATGCAGCAATCCCTCTTCACATCTATTTTATATTTACCTGTAAAGGGGTTCTGAAATATTTTCGTGTGAATTAAAAAAAAGCCATCAACAAATTCTGCAATAATAATAATAATAATAATAATAATAATAATAATAATAATAATAATACAACCTATGTACTGCTAAGTGTACTGACACTAACTAGCTAAATATAAGCCATATCAGAAAAGTTTAGCTTACCTTTCTGGCTTGGTCATTATCTTCTATTTGCCCCAAATCTCTACCACTGGCCTGTGCAATTCTTTTTCCAGAGACCAAGTTCCCCACCATCACAGAGGCAGGGCCAATTTCTAGAATAAAGCAGAATGTGCTAAGTGCAATAAAAATCCTTCGCTTGTGGATGAAAATTCTTTTTATTTCTTTTGCATTACACGGTATTTTCCTCATTGCTATCCACAACACCAAACTTTGAGCACATCTTTGGTTGACGGACCAGAAGTAGCTGGCAGATACGTAGTGCTGGATTCATTCTCGCTGAACATATTTAAGTGAGGAGCCCATTTAGCATGGGCTCTCTACGGCCACATGATATGAGGAATCTTTGGAAAACTCAGTTCCTAATTCAGGCACGTCCATTCAAGTGCCTAAAACCAGATGAGATGTATCCAGGCTTCAGGGACAATGTTCCTATTTCTCTCTTCTGTTTCCTGGGCTAAGCTGCATCTGTATTAGCAATTCTGTAATGCTATACACACAAAGTGACAAGGATTAAGAAGGCGGATGGTGCAGATGATAAAATACATGCAAGCCCTTTAGCACAAGGTAGAGACTGAAGAAAAACAACTTAACTTTAGAAGAAAGGAAGATCTCATTGCTGACACTTCTCCATGAAGTGGATTTCACTGATGTTTTTTTGCTGCTATTAGGGAAAAGTACCTGTCTCTCAGATACCATTTATACTCATCTTAACATTTGTTTTCCGCTTCTCCAGCATGGATTACTGATCAGCTGCAAATGACACCAGGCTTTACTTCTAGTCTATGATGTCCAAGCTTTGTCTCTGTGATGGTATGTGGTGTAAGTGTCAAAACACGAGATGTGTAAGTAACCAGATAACGTAACAACAAACAACATCTACAGACTACTCTGCTTTAAAAAGATGAAAGTAATATCCTCTGTGTATGTCACAGCTATGAAAAATGGGAGACTGTGATGCTATCAGTTTGGTTTCTGTGTTCCTGGCATTGCTTTTTCCATAGTGATACATAAAGTATACAGAACATATCTATAAGTATCTCCACTGCAGGGATCCTAATTCAGTGACTACTTTGCAAAGCAGCAACAAGGAAATACCGAAGTGAGCACTTCAGTTAAAGGCTTCATTGCTTTTGTTATGTTAGTGGAAATCACTGTTAACCTCTGACATTTGCAGTATCTGCAAACTGAGATTATGGTTTTCATCTCTGAAACGTTTGTCCAAAGGTTTTAAATAAAGAAACAAGCTGACAGTTTTGGCAAACTTGCACTTAATTTATGGTGGATAGTCCCCATATTTGAGATTCAGAGGGTAAAAACACTTCATATTCCAAGCTGGTTTTCAAAGTAACACCACTTAGTCTAATGTAGCTGTATTCAGGTCTAAAGCCTGAGGCTACAGATCCAGAAATCCTTGAAATTAATCTGAGTACTAAAATCTGAAATGGATTCAAAGTAAAAAAATTGCTAAAATTTGCTAGTTAATTGGGCGTGAGTAACTAGCATCTGGACTTCAACAGTCTGCAAGGACTTCTCAGTCTCTTGAGTCAGTGCCTCGCCGTACCATTTCATCCAATATTCTTCATGAAGTGTGGCAGAACTTCTTAAGAACCATCTTAAAACAACTAGTTAGTGTTTTCCCTCAAATATACCTGTTGTAAGAATAATCCAGAACCTTCCTACTCAGGTAAAAACCTTTATACTCATTCCTGGGTTCAATTAATTCATGACCGGTTTTTAGGTATTTGCTCCTCTTCCAACACTTATTTAGTGTCCTCAGTCCTCTTCCTCTCTATTTCTGCTTTACAAACCTAGCCTTCAAGTAAGCCAAGATTTTATCTTTCTCTGTTTCAGTCTCAGTCCGTCCTCTTTAAATATGACTGACCAGGAATTTACAAAGAACTCCAGGTGCAGTCTCCATAGTGCACTGTAGAGTGAATAAAATGTCTTAATTTTTACTGAACTTGGGTTTTTGGAGCATTTCTCCTTGCAGGCTTTGTGAAGGTACTTCTAGCTCCTACTAACCGATGATGTCCTTAAGACACCTGGAATATTTAACAGGAACAGCTGATTGAGCTGATTAACCCGCATTAACAGTTACTTGATTTTGCTCCATACAGTACCACGAACACACAGCATTAAGTCACGGTCCCTTTGCCTTCACTCATCTTACCTGGTTGTTTTTGCCTTGGTTTAGGCAAGTTTGTTACACATGTGTGGGGACACATCAGCACATTACAAGGATGCAGCGATCCTTCCAAGAAGAGCTGCTTGGTTTCTGACAGGTGTATTCCTCCCAGCGGCGTCTTGGGAAGTGTGTTTGCTGGTACGAGCGCTAAGCAATAGACTCCCACTTGATGAATACTGTCAATAGCCTAAAAAAAGCAGGAAGTCGTTTTTAATGAAAGGCTAATTTTTCATCATTCTAATAAGCACATGCTGTTCTGAATTACTGCATAATAAAACAACCCTAATAATTAACTGGCAATGGAAAGACACTTCAGCAATGTCACTGATAAGGAGGTTCTTTTCAGTGGGAACAGGTGGACGGAAATGTAACACTGACGTTATTACACTCATTCCAGAAGATAAAAAAGCAAACAAAAAGCTGGTGATAAATACACAGAAATCTATTAAGAAATGCTACCTAGGCATCCCTCTTAAGCACACAGTAATAGCACATATCCTGGAGATATGATTCTGGCATTTACGCCTGTTGATGAGATGGCTTGGTTTTTGAAATGACTGTCCAGCCAGAAGTGAATAGAGTATCTGAAATCTTTATCCCTCTGTTTCATTGAGAAAATGGATTAGAGATAGCAGAACTTGCAGAGTCCAGACTGCTATGTTGTTCAAGCTAAGAAAACATCTAATTCTGACAAAATTCTCCAGGCAGACACTCTCCAGTACCACAGTAGATCTCCTAGCTCTGCCTAGTCCTGTCAAGTCCTGCCAGCACGCTGGCACTGGTAAAACTAACATCCAGTCTGCCGGGTGCAGGAACCACAACCCTGCCTGAAGGGTCAGAACAATTTGCAGCAGCCTGGGAGATGAACGGGTATCCAGGATCCATCTGACTGAACTGCTGGATGACCTGGGATCTTCCCTCACACTGTCACTAAAACACCCTCCTCCTCCAGCACTCTCAAGAAGCTCTACACCCAGCCTGATCACCACCTCCCTACCCTGCCTCTGCTAAAACCCATAGATGCAGTCCAACATAGTCCCATACACACAGCAGCTCTACCATCCTTCAGCCCTCCGCAGAGGAGCAGAAAGGGTCAGGCAGAGTCAGAATATGTCCAACCCACCCGAAAGAGGTTCTGCAGATCGATGCAGCTCAACACAGGAAGAGCTGCAGAGACACCGTGAGGTGCAGCAGAAGCAGGCAGTGAGGGCAGGCTGGCACAGGGCAGCACACACAGGGTGTCAGAGGAGTCTCACAAATATCATCAGAAATGAGTAGGAATTTGGTAGAGTTTGTTACCAGGCATGTCATTGAGAGTCATGACACAAGTGTGATATCGTTACGTTGCTCATCACTAGCAGATGACTCAGATACAACTGGTTACCACTTCCTGACATCTGTCATAAAACTCTGACTGGGAAGGAGGCACAAAGCATCCCACATGTTCCTGGCTTCTGTCCTCCATCTCTGCTCTCAGATGAAGTGGAACTAGAAACTTCTTGTTCACATAGTGACGCATGCCAGAGTTGCAGACTTCACACACGGGTGATGAAAGCAGCCACACATATATGTACGTTGATATATAGCCTATCATTCTCAGACATAGCTGTGACTTGATCATACTCAGAATAATGGGGCTGACTTTTGGCAGGAGTAACTTGACACAGGACTCCCACGGTGTTCAGTATTGAATTCTACTGGCTACGATGGTGTAAGACCATCTGTAAAAGTCACAAAATGCTCAGCTGACAAAACAGAAGTGTAAGTCCAGAGTTTCAACCTTTTCTTTAGGAGCTTGCTACTTGATAAAAATTATTGAAGCATGGGCGATCCAAAAGCCTTTTCTTCTACAATAATGGCCCTAGGTGCTACGAGGTGCTTCAAAGGCTTTCTAGAGGTTCTAGCTTTTCTCGGTAATAATTTAGATCTACTGTGAATATGAGATGCCTCCAGCTGTATGAAATGTAGCTATCTTTTAAATCAAGAGAGCAGATAAACCTGTCTTGAGATGGATGAAAGCTTATTTGTTCGGTTTCTTCAAGAATACGGTAGCCAGATTCCTTTTATTATTCAGTACAAAGCAATAATGAATAAAAACATCTCTGAACTGAGTGGGATCTTTTTCTTGGGTAAAGCAAAAAAGATGTTTGCAATATATTTACCTGAGGAGAGTCCTTGAGGAAGGACAGAAAGGAAGGTAGGAAGGGGAAGAGGAAGTAACAGGTGACTAGTTGTAGAAAAAAATGAGACCATTTCACAAGGCAGCAACAGGCAGACTTTATTTGACTACATCTCCATTAAATCTATTGTTTTTCAGTGAGAAGCGGCTCCACTGTGGAGATGGAGGAGATGGAAGATAACTGCTATCTAAACTATCTGATTTTTTTGTGTGTGGACATTAGAGTCGAAAAAACTTTGAGTATGGTAATGATACTACCTTAACTTGGATTGCTATATGTAAGGAGATCAGAATTTTTTAGTGTTCAGTAGCTTCTGCCTTCCGGTCAAACTGTCAAACACCACCACCAAGGTGCATTTCATCACAGTGGTATGTGTCTTGCATGATCCACCAGAGAGCTGGAATGGGACTCCTTGCAATAGGTGTCATCTGTGCAGATAATCGCACTGTAGATATCTAGGTCTGAGCTAATCAGTCACTTCCCTTCATTTCAGTGGAGAGAAATCAACATTTTAAGGCTGTGCTTCATTCAGTTTATTTTAGCTATCAACAGGGTACACTAGAACACATAATTCTCTCCCACAGATTAAAAAAAAGTATCTGGAGACACAGGTCAGATATGTGTATCTACGTTTGATGATGTCAACTCCCTATCAGTGCCAATAACTGTTTAGTAAGAGACTTTCGTAGCTTTTCACAGTAACAGTATATAATACATTAATTCATTACCATTTTGAAGTAATGAGTAACTATATCCTTATAAACCATGTTACTTTCTCCTTGCTCTTACTTACTTCAATTCATCCCTGTTTTCTTATAGCATTTTGAATAGGAAAAGGAACACTCTCTGGATATGTGTGGCCCAGATGGGAACTGGCATTCAGAAGAATCTAATTTTGTGCTCATTAGGTGCAACTGCAACTGAAGGTGGACTTACAATTACTCAAAGACAAATGTCAGTTACCTTGGGGCCTGGAAAGATCAATAAAAAGAATATAAAGCAGGGGAAAATAGCTTCCAAACATACATAAAGAGCATTACCTGGAGAACTCTACTCATCCATTGAAAACTGTCTTCCTCTGTGGAATCTGGCCTTTGCTCAGCAACAATAACTATCCTTTCATCATGCAGCACACTCACTGAAAACACTGCTATTCTATAGAAGAGAAGGAGAGAAGAGTATTTAGTGCCAGGACAGATGGAAAAACCTGTCTTCTAAGTTAAGCCTCCATAACTATGATTTTGTCATTTATTACTCAGACAACTGGTGCATCAATTAGTATTTTATTTATGGGGAAAAAGCAACAAGAACAGTTTTGGGTGACATCTGGAGGAGAAATAGGGGTCTTTGTTGTATAGTCATGTAAATACGGGCATAAGGTCAAAGCAGGGTTGGAGAAGTGAACCTTCTTGGGATAAGAAAAGCACTAAATTTGGGTCACACCAAGGTGGTTGTCAAGCTGTTATGTAACAGCCAGCATAAGCACCTTCTTTTGCCCCATCTTAGAAGAAAGTAATTGCAACGTCATTTTGTGAGAGGTCTGCCATGTGATCAAGTGTGAGTGCATGTTACTGCATGAGGCTCTTTTAAGTGCCTCCTGCTCAGCTTCAGCACATTAGGAAGGTCACACAAGGAACCACTGCCATGTTCAAGAACTACAGTGTTAGGTATACTGGAAATGTTCAGCTCAGAGTTAGCATCTTCAGAATTAACCAGCCGTTCAACTGGGTATTTTAATAATCACAGTTTCAGACCTTGGTATCTGAAGTCTGCCTCAACACTTTCTCAGGCTTCCTTCTGCTGTCTGTGGTTCCAGCAATACGAACAGCAATGGAGGGAAACCACAGTGCAGATTAGGCACTGCCTTCTGGAAACATCTTGGGTCACTTACATCTGGTCTAAGCAAAATAAGGATTTCTACATAATATAAGAAAAGAAAAGATCAAACCTTCCCCTGTAGACAAATTTCATTGGTTCCACGGCCAGTGCTGTTGCTACAATGTCATCAGCATTGTGTCTTCTTCCACTGACAACCATCAAACCATCCATTTTGCCGATAACAAAGACAAGTCCTCCTGGTCCTATAAAGCCTAGTAGTCCGGTCCTTATAAAAGGATATTCAGTGATAGGGCCACCAGAACTGGTCATAGGAAACACCTGTAAGACAGAGAAATATAGGTCTTCGATTCTATACACAGAGATCGTGCTGCGAAATATTTCAGGCATGCTTTATCAGATGGCTCTTCTGGAATGAAGTAAATAGGTCGCTGGTGATGCTCTTTACTCTTCAGTGACCACAAAGGGAACGTCAAGAAACTCCTAGAGAAGTGTGTGGAATTTTCAGTACCTGAATTCCAGCAAGTTCAACCCTGCTTTATTTACCATACATATTTTCCCTAACCATGGCTCTGTAAATCATTCATGACCTAAAAAGATATGTAAGTCAACATAAACAATATTGAATAAAACTCCCCCGCTGTGCAGAGTGCAGCTAACCTGAGGTGCTATGTATAAGTTACTGAGAGACTAAACTGTAAATCTTACGGTAGAGGTTCTTTTCAGCACATCATGCTCATTTCCAGCACAGTATGGAGAAACAAGCAGGCTAGAAATGAAGCTATTTTAAGGTACTGTACATTAATGACTCTTGCAGCTGACCTTATTTTTATCTAAGGTCAATTAAGTCCTCACAATACCAGTGACAATGCCTTCTGTAGCATGTCTAAAAGTGAAAATGCAGCCCGATGCAGAGCCTCTCTAAATGTTTGAACACCAGACACAAATATGACTTCCACAGGACAGATTCCTAGCTCTTTCATAATCCTAACTAGCACAGCGTTATCCTTCTGGCATGTGAGCTTCTTTGAGCTGTGTTCTGACACAACCACGTTGTCCTGCCAGCACTTCTTTAAACTGAAATAGTCTAAAGGCAAGTTATTTAAGACAATGGCAAGTGGAAGACCATGACTATATAGTGTCCTTCAAGGCTTATCTAAAAAGGTAGGTCAAATTCTGCTGCCAGATGCCCATGGGTGACTCTTATTGAACAGATTTAATGCTTATACATCCTCAGCCATAACTTATTTAAGGAACACGAAACTCTTCGACTCTAATACCTGCAACATGAATTACATTGTAAAACAGAAAAGAGGCCCATTTGGACAGGGCTCCTAAGAACACACTTAACTACAAAAATAGGTGGGTATTAGCTAGGAAATGGTATCTTTGCTATTCAGATACCTCTTGAAGACTACATCTGTCAAGATTCTGTATAAATGCAAGCCTTTAATGCTGGCTGCCTTGTGGAAATGTTGTAAACTGCTTTTTAAAGATAGCCAGCAGCCTTCATACTATTTGCAACAATCAAATTCTGCAGGTAGCTAGCTCATAGACTTGTGCAGCATTACCTTTTGAACTTTGTTTTTCTTCCTGCTGACTGTTTCAGCCCCTGGTATCTTCTTTCAAAATTAAAGTAAAAGCTCTTCAGAGCCAAAACTAAACCCACATAAAGATCTACTATTGCATTTAATGAAATAGGCTTCAGTGCAGATTATCTGGCTAGAGTACAGGTCCCAAGCCACAAGCATTGATTATTACTGCTATTCTGATATTATTACTATCAATATTTTATGTCATAAATTATCTCAAAATTAAAAAAGTTAAAAAGGAAGGATTTTATACAGCATTTTTTGGTCAGCTTACCTCAAAAGTATTTTTGGTCATGCCCGAGAGCCCATAGTATGATGTACCCGTTGCAATAGCACATACACAAAGTTCTCCTATTTCATCTGTTTTACAGAGCTGAGGAATTCCATCTGGCTTCACTGAACACATTATAGCTAGAGGGAGAGCAAAGGGCTTTAAAAAATATTATAAAACAAACTACAGAATAATATAAATGCTGTGGGAAAGACATCATGGTGGAGTTGACATAAACAAATAAATTATATGTAGACTAATGTCTAACAATCAGTTTCTCAAACATTAAGGTGTTCAACATTATCACATGTTATTTATATTATAAATAATATTTATATGACAAATGCAAAGATCTTTATGTAAACTCAGTCTTTATACTGATAACAAAACCTAATTTGCCTTGCTCTCCAAAATTTCAGTTGATCTGTAATATTGCTGTGAAATGTGATTGTGTTCCCAGTTTTGCATACTGAAGACCAGATTTGCCGCACTCAGTGCAAAATGAAATACCCTAACGGAGTTTTCGATAATAATTATACTGCCAGGGAGGCAGGCAACCAGGAAATCCACCTTTGACAAAGTAGCGAGTAACACCATATGAAAGATGAAGATATTCCAGCAGACTAGTACAGTTGTTTTACTAAGAATTTATCAGAGCTCAGACTCCCTCTCACCTGTCTTACAGGACTGCAGAGACAGCAGGAGCTAAACGGGAGGGATTAGAAAGCACTGGTCTGAGGAAGAAGCACTATTTTATGTGTCAGCCGTGTGAATAAGAATCAGGTATGCTGCTTTAACTATAATCCCTGGAGTTGGAGTCCAGCATGTGTAGATTTTGCAGTTGGAAAGAGGATATGATGAACAAGGGAGACCAGAAATGAATCAGCACGTCTTTTAAGCACAAGTGTAATGAATCTTGAATGACCTTTCTCTCACTCTGAGGGTAAACAGGAATGTGTATGTTTATTAAAACTATCAGAATGTAGTCTGAAGTATAAGAGAGCACATCTATAATAGTATCTTATACGATAAGTATTAGACAACAACCAATCTTCCTTTATTTTAAGTTGTTCAACTGAAATTTTATAAGATGCGTCATTATGTTTTATTCCTTTGGTGCATAACAGACATTCTCTTATGAAAAACTACAGTATTATTCTTTTCTAGTCTCTTTAACATCTCATTTAAAATCTAGCTCTCTTATGAAAAATCTTATCTTCTGTAGAAGCACTGGTTTCAGTTTGAATTTATCAATATGAACTGTTCACTCATACCTCCTCTTTCTAATAACTGGGTGATAGCACAAGATCTTTGGAAAAACATTCTGCAGGCCTTCAGATAGCAATTTTGTTGATCCTTAGCATAGGTTATGAAAACTTTCACTACTGAGTCTCATCTGGGTCAGGCTTATGGATATTTATAGCCTCCAGACATTGGAATCCCAACTTTCTTATTTTCTGCACCAGTATTTCACAGTTAAGGAATGGATGTTCTGATGTGATGACAGGTTATTTAAAGCACATCGCTAATGCGACTAAAGACAGCCACTGAGGTAAATAGAAGAAATCTTGGGATTTCCAAACCACGAAGTTTTACAAGGTAATGCTTTTCGACCAAAATGTTTCCAAGTACACATGTCCTAGTCCCAAAGCTTGATGTCTAACAGCAAAGCATGCCCACCTATTACTTTCTAGAGCTACTTACTTAAATTGATGAATCATCGCAAGTTCCTTACCTCCTGGCATCACTAAGCCAACATCCTGGACAGTCAGAACGGAAAGCTTTTCTTCAGAGTCCACTCGAATCACTCCATAAGTCAGACCATGCATGGACAGAACTCCTCTGCCTGGTGGCTGATTGCTGTCGTCTGTTGGCCTGCAACCATGGGTTAAGACATCAGGGCGCCATCCAGCAGACGTAAGCATTTACTTATTCTTCATGGGCTACTATTGCAAATGATCCTCTGTTTGAGAGTTTAGAATTTCATCTTTTTTCTTCCCCTCCTAGACCTGATAGAATCCTGGTTTTCAGTCATTTCTGAATAATGATGTTGGCCAACTCTCCCATTCAGTAGCCACCTACATACATGGGGCTGCAGAGATGGAAGTAACACCTAACATTTACCCAAACCAGCTTGCATTTATCTTTCAGATAGACTTATAGAGATTGTTTGATTGCCCAGGTAAAGGCCTTTTGCCTTGTTTTAAAAATACTGAAAGGCAGTGTAGACGATGTGGAGGGAAACTGCACTCAAAAGACTTGGAACTGATGAGTAAATAACTTGATATGTTTGCTACTGTGGGGCAACATAGGAAACCAAGCTCATCTGCCAGACTAAAAGTCTAGCTCTAGCACACTGGTATCAAAGCCAAGATTAGAATACAAGTATGCTGTGCTTAAATCACAGATGTGACTTCCCACTCCCAAAACTTAAGCATTTAAAATTACTAAACAGAAGAAATTAGGTTGTAGTAGATTAACTACCAACTATCTGTGGAAGCTGCAAGGACTTTACCATCTTTATTTTAGTGCATATAATTGAATTCTTCCTATTCTAATTTACCCCATGAAAATTAAAACAAATTACACCTTCATCAGTCATGGTCAAAATATTGTGGATGTAGCCTCTTTGTAATGCCTCAGTTTGCTCCGATTCACTGTCGACATGCTGTACAATTCCACAGCATCAGCACAAGCTGTCTGTCAACTTGTTTCAATATAAAACCGCCTGCTGTATCAGTGGATATGGTTATACGTATGTAGAGTGTGGCTTGAGCAAACGAATGTTGGCGTATGCAAGTTATTAAGTCAAGGGAATATGTCAGTGCCTTTCATGTCTGCAAAGATTCTTATACTGTCCTGCATTTTAAAATGCAAAACCAGAAGCTAACGTGATGCTGATTTGAGTGTGCATAATGCATCCACGTAGAGCAGCCAGACTCCAGCTATTTTCAAGATGGATAAAACAGCCAATATTTAGTTCAAGATTCTGCATTTTTTCTAAATATTCCATCATAACACAGCTATTTTTTAACAGCTAATGTCCTTTTATATGACATTTCTCCTCTACTGTGCTTGAAATACTAGATGAGCCTTAGCCAATCATGCTCATGTAAGCCTTGCCGTGATCGGCACTATAAATTTCAATTAATAGGTTTTACGAGGCATATTTCTCAAGTGACATTGTCAACAAAGAAGAATGTGGGCACTCTTGAAAACGCATTAGAGCATAACAAATGGTGCCAGTAAACAAGCAGCTGTGATAAGTAACATTCCCATCAAGTAAAAGGAACTTTCAGCAACATTATTGATCAACTTCCTCTCACTCTTGCTCCCCAAAACACACATTTTACTGCTCATGAGAAGAAAGGTCTCCTGCCGGCACACGCAGCTTCTCACAACCTTCTAGGAGTAGAGGCGATCTAGACTTTCCTCACTCACATTTTCTTGCATTACTTATCACATCCAAAGACTGCTAAAAAGGAGAGCGGATGCAGCTTTTAAAGTCTCTGGCTGGGTACAGGACGGGGGTGCCAGGGAGGGAGGCTGGAGGCACGAGGCTCATGTTGGGGGACTTGTCAATAGAGCCACACTTGCTGTGGCCCGGGCTGAGATAACAGGCTTGCCCGGGTTAGCGAGAAGCACCGTGCAATGGAAGCAGGTGTGCAGGAGGAGAGTCGGTGCTGAGGACCTGGGGTCCACAGGATGGGTGTTTCAGAGCTGCTATATCAGAGTACTGGTATCCTGGGAGTCTGAGGTGGATCCTTGAATGAGACAGGAGTTAGTCGTGCCTGAGTCTTCTCTTGCTGGCAACTAGCTATCTGACACTGAAAGGGAATACAGAGGAGCAGGACGGAAGAGTGAGGTGGGAGCAAAGCACCTGACAGCACCTATACATCCTCTTAGAAAGTATCTTGTCAGCAACAACCTTACAATATATGGCATCTTATTTTGTCCTGTGCATGAGATCCACATGGGAACAACCCTAAAACAAGTGTCTCTGCCAAGCAGAAGGAGAGAAATCACTTGGAAAGATGATGAGATATAAATAACTCCATTCCAATGTATTTGTAATTTATTTTAAAGTTCAGATTTTTAAATTTCTTTACACATTCATTATTTCTAATACAGATTTTGGAATTTTGTTAAGACTGCTTGTTAGACAATGATGAATTTTTTAAGGTAGGAGCAACGTAACAAAGGTATAATTCCACCTACTTTATATACTAAGTAAATGTAGCCTAAACCACCAGACAAACCTATCCCTTTAGTTTCCTGAACCATGGAAAAGGGACAATGTGCATCTACTTCAAAGCTGATTTGTTCATACTAAGTAGCTGTAGAGCATTTTGAAAGCAGTTACTACTACCATTTACAGATACGATCTATTTTACCTCTGGTTTTTGCCAGTCATTTAAAGGAGAAAAGACCTGTAATTAAACTTTTGCACTTCCTTAATCAAGTGGGTTCATACTACTGTGCAATAAATCAAAGCTGGGGCTGTTTAGCTGGGGCTGTTTAGGCTGCAGAAGAAAAGACTGAGAGTGGATCTTATTAATGCTTATCTATATCTAAAGGGCAGGTGTCAAGAGGATGGGGCCAGACTCTTCAGTGGTGCCCCGTAACAGGACAAGGGGCAATGGGCACAAACTGGAACACGGGATGTTCCGTCTCAATAGCAGGAAAAACATCTTCACTTTGAGGGTGACCGAGCACTGGAACAGGCTGCCCAGAGAAACTGTGGAGTCTCCTTCTCTGGAGATACTCAAAACCTCCCTGGATGTGGTCCTGTGCAACCTGCTCTAGGTGATCCTGCTTTAGCAAGGGGGTTGGACTAGATGATCTCCAGAGGTCCCTTCCAACCCCTGCCAATCTGTGAATCTGTGAAAGGGGAATACCATAAAGAATTATTTGCATGACACATGCCTTTATTAGGCTTCATGACTCAGCCCTAAGGCTAAAGTACCGATTAGTCTATTACTGACTTTTTCTAAACTATAAGGGTATTTCAACTGAGAACTGGTTTTGTTACTCTTCCTTGTAGGAAGATCAGTAAAATACACCATAGATTTTGAAAGAGTCGGAGCATTAACAGGGAACTGTCTGGATCTGAGCTCTGCAGGGAATCATTTTAATGCATACTTCAGCTGTAACTCTTTGGAACTTGTATGATAATGACATTACTGTCAGTGTAGATGGCTTGAATAAAATGAAAAATACTAAAGCTTCCAAGTTCAGCTGGTATTATCCTACCATTAAAGAGACTTCGAAAAAAAGGAGATATGTATTCAGTAACATTCACTGTAATAAGAACTGCTGTGTAATTACATAGCGAGGCATTGAAGATAAAAATGCCTTTTTTAAAATCATCCACTATTTTATGTGCTAATAATTTCTTTTTTATGTAAGCTCTCAATGCTAGTTAATTTGAAAATGAATCTCTAGTGCTTCTGATGGCTACAAGCATAGAGTTTAAGTCTCCAAAGGGCATGCCAGCCATTGCATGTTGAGATACCATGAGTTCTCCCACTTCATAATCTGCGATCTGGGGCAGATTTTCCAGGCCTAGCACAGGAAATGAAAACCCTCTCTCGTTTATCAGTGCTCAGCACAAGCGACATCTGCTCCCCATCCACCTCCTCTCTACACTTACAATCAAGAGTTCATTCCAAGGGACTGAGGGTCTGCACAGCCTAGGCAGGGATCCCATCGCAAGGGAAAAACAACATACTCCTTGGCGTAAAGCTGAGAACAGGCTGGTGGAGCTGAATGAAGGGCTCTCTGAGATGCTGTGGTTCACAGAAAGGCAGCTAGCCTGGGCAGGGTAAGTCCCTGATGGATAGCTTTCAAATGTTTTAAGCAAATAAGGTGGCTGAAAGTCAACCACTCTCTTGGCCTCGTGTCTTTCTTCCTGTGATGTTTTGTTGGAAACCTCATTGAAAATCTAGTTAAATTTCACTTGGACAGTGTATTTTAAACCATGTGGCAGGAAGTATTTTACTTAATGCTATTACAGTGCTTTATGCTTTTATACTGCATGTTTTAACATGTGAAACAATTATAAATGGCTGGAGAAATCTGAACTTAAAGTGCCTACTGTTCAAGGCACAACTTTTGGAAAACTCTGCCGAAACAGACAACAGTTATGGCATTTACTGTGTGCTATGAGGCTCATGACAGGTGACTGCTGCATACTGACATTCATGTACATAAGGCTTCATAGTTTTATTAGAATTTATCAATTTTTGTTCTAGGCACAAATCCCTCAGATTAAAGCGCATTTCCAGATGATTACCGAGAGTCTATGAATGGTTAAAAAGCACCAGTCAGCCAAAAACAACCTGCAGAATGTCATAATTCCCTTTAAACAGACTACTTCAAAGCATGATTTTCCTCGATAGCAATTCCACTTAAAATCCCACATTTTAATTCACTTTAGGCTTAGGGCATTTTTCCACTTCTTTTTCCAGAAATAGCTTTTGCATTTCAGTCTATTTAATTTAAAATTAGATAAAATTACAGAAATGGGAACTATATTAAAAAGGACTCCGAAGTTAAATTATTACTCTACAAATTCTTCTTGTATGTCTTCTTTGGACATAAACAAAATGAAAACTAAAAAAGTCATCCAGAAGTTAAGTACATAGACTCATACTTTAAGATTTTTAATTTCTTTCCAAATTACCACATATATTCTACAGTGGGTCTATTTCCACTGGTGTAACACCGTACCTTCGAATGGCCACAGTGAGAGCTTCCGGTGAACTAGCGCAGGGACAGATGACCTCCTGTCTTAGACCTTTACTTTGGAAGACATTGAGAAATGCATCACAAGAAGAAATAGACCCTGGGGTAAAGAAAAAAAGGATCAGAGGAGAAAAATCATCTGATTTCCGAAGCAATGCTATTCAAACTACAAACTTACTATTGAATATATAGGTTTCTCAGGAGAAAAAATTTTAAAAGGACCCATGTCCACTGGGAAAGAAGTCATGGTTGCTACAACTATATATATATATACAGTCGTGTCTGCATACGGAGAATAAAGACTAATTTTTGAGCATAAAGTCCTTTCATTATGCTTACGTAGAAAAGCCATTACTGCTAGATTTACAGTATCAATCTCATTACAGTTTTCTTTTTTAGGATGAGGCAAATTAAAGATTTAATTCAGAAGCTCAAAGCAAGCTACTACAAGCAAGCAGAACACCTATATGTTGGTATCGTAAATAATACAGAGAAACAGTTCGTGCTATTAATTGTCATGAAGTGATCCAGATGTGGTTCTCTAGAGTAGTATCAGTATTCCCCTGAAATTCTCAGCTACTTCTGAATCTGAGTGCTGTCATTCAGAAGAAATGTTCTGATCCTTTCTATAGCTTAAGGTTGTTTACTTCAGTCTTTATACACGACTGTCATGTTAAACAAAACTGGATTTACTGCAACTTACGTTAGGTGGAATATCAAGTTTGCTTCAGGATTAGCTAAAGAAAAATATATTTTAAAAAAATCCAAAATTAATTACTGTTTCCATAAATATCACATAGTTTGCAGTAGATAAACCCTATACTTTGTAAATATTTTAGCTAAGATGACTGAAGATTGAAACTTTAAATGCAAGACAGAAAACACTTCCTATTCTGTACTGGACTGCAGAAACACAACTTACATGGGTTTGCGCCATCAGCCACTATTAGCATACGCAGTGAGGAAAGGTTGATGTCTCTCTGATCTCGATGTGCCACCAATGCCCAGTGCATGTCTCTGGATTTTACACAGGCAACTTTTGCTGCAGTAAGAATGGGAAGATTATTAATACACCACATAAAAGCTATACAGCTGCATTACCAGTTTGTACTTTTGATTTTGACTATCAAGCATACTCCTGTATATTCAGGTTCCTTACCTTTGTATTGACAGACTTTTTGTATCCATGACAGTGGATTCACTTTCATTAAGGAGTATGGAATACTTATAACATGCATCATGTTCATGACACTCTGAAATCAAATAAGATAAATGGGGTTTATACAACAATCGTGGTAATTATTTATATTGTGTTACAGGCAGGGGCATCTATGCAAATCACTCCATGCTTGTTTTATTGTCAGTGCCAGCATTTATCTTTTCCTGTCTAGCTATCTACATTAAGATGAAACAGACTCCCATTTCCTAATGCTTTAATTAAGGATTAAGGATTTAGACTAATCAGATCATAACTTTGAAGCAGTATGGGGGGAAAAAAAGAAACAGATTTTTTTCCTATTTATACTCTAAGCAATTCACTTTAAATAGAAAAAAATAAAAAACATTGGATGAGCAATGTCTGCATGTTGGCTATATGTAGGTTAGTATTATCCCTAAGCCTGCTAAACTTTGGTATATATGAAGACTCAAAAGGACAAGTAACAGTAACATATCTGTCTAAAGAAATCCATCTCTATGGAGACTGAAAAACTAGTAATGGCAGTGTTGCACAAATTATTTAAAAGACAGTAGACAGAGAAATTGGAGATTAAGCAGAGATCGAATTATTTTAACAGAAAATAAATTAAGGAGTTTTTTGTCCTCCTCCAGGTGGGCTAATTCCAGTATTTTCAACAATATGTCATGAAAAGTTTAGAAAAAGCAGCTGAGTGAAACCAAAGATAGATCCAGAACCAATCTCCCACCTGAGGCAGTCAACTGCTTTAGTGATTTCTCAGTGTTACTACCAAACAAAAAGCCTGTAAATGAGCTGCTACTTTACTTGTTACCATTTAGAAACATCTTCTGAGGGCTCCTAGAAGCTCAGGTAAATACAGTATTTGTTTTAGAAAACCCAGGCTTAAGAAAGGTTAAGTGTCCCAGTGGATTAGTCATCTAAACACTTGCAGAACTGCAAAAGACAGTTCTCCCTTCAGTCTGGCACAAGTGTAGGTACGGGAAAAGCACTTAGAGGCAAGTCATGAAAAAAATGAAGCTCATACCAAGATAGCAAAGGAAGGCTTAGAAAAGCTCTATTAGATGCTTGCTTTCAACTTCAGTGATAAAGATAGTTTTTTCAACATGAGATACTTATGGGCATGAAACCTAATAGACCGTTTCTGCTGCAGAAGTGTTATTACTGCCCTTTGATATTAAGAACAGTATAACATTGCACAGGAAAAGTGTACCGGATCCCTGGGAATCATAGCATGTAGGGTCTGTACATCCTGGGACCCCTAAACAATGACCCTTCAAAACTTGATATTGTTCTTAAAATGATCAGTGAAGAATAAGTATTCTGTCAGTCACTGACTGCAGCAGCACCTTTAGAAGCAATCCTTAAAAAAATGTCAATCTGCTCCCGTGTCAATCAAGGAAGATATTCAAACAGCAAGTAGACAATTTATGGAAATTAAAGTATCAGAAATGCTTTAATGTTAGCAAACCCATCTGTTGGTGGGAGTTTCGATAGAGAAGCTAGTCAGTGGCAATATAGCTCTGCCATTGGATCATATCCTTACAGAGGCAAGTACTAATTTCATTATTTTCTGCTATAAAGTCTGATCTCAAAATCACACATCAGTAAGATCAGAATAACATGGTAAGAATGGGGTCAGAGTACTTCACATGATGCATAAAAATACACTGGCATCTTTACTGTGCTCGTTATGGGTAAGTGCGCTAGCAGAAGATCACGGGTTTAGGTCACATATTTTTTGCTTTCAAAGCAGAAAAAATGGTGTTAGAAGCATCGGTAGGACATCCCAGTTTGTGATAGTAATAAGCATATTAGGTTAGTTTATTTTCAAATACTCACACAAAATAAAAAAAACACTTACTGTGAGAATACCATGCCATAAACCAACATCCTTCTTGAAATCTAATACATTCACAATTGTTTCAGCTGTCCAACAAAAACAAAACAGAGTTTATTTTTTAGAATATGGCATTGACCCAAGGCAAACCCACTCAAAGGAAGGAAGCTTCAGTATAACATGACTGATGACCTCAAAGCTTAACTTTCATAGTAAGTCTCCACTGCAGGATTTGTATTGGCTAGGACATTATTTGTACCTCTCAAAAGGATACTTTAAACATGTGCATAGTTTCTAAAACCAATGAAAAAAATGGGTTTTCAAAGCTAGAAGCCTTTGACACAGATCTATGTAAAACATAAAACAGAAGCCTGGTGAGAAACAAATTACAATTCACACTTGATATTAAGGATGAAGCAAGGGAAGTGTACTCCATACCTTCTGTATATCCACATGCCTGGGTCAGAGCTTGGCAGTGTGTCAGCAGTGCAATCCTTGTCACAGTCACCCCAAGCACACTTCCATCTTTACATGTTTTGTACTAAAAAGAAATGAGCAGGGTAAGTCAATGTGCAATAGTTGCCCTATTTCCATTATTTAATAGCTATGTTTAAAGTTTTTCCTATGTAGGTGAATGATGGACACATCTAATGACTCTATTTTAAGAAGGCAGCAGTATTGAGGAGTTTGGAAGGTATTTTTTTGTTAAAAGACACTTTTTTCAGATAGGCTTTCTCTTTTCGACTGAAGCTTCCCAGGCTTGATATCAGAAATCCATCTGCTGTTTGAATGCAAGCATTATGGAAAAATAATTCTAACAATTCTGATCACGTTGATGACTAAAGAACTGGCTAGACTTAGCAGAGAATAACCCAGTTCAGTCTGCTCAGTGTTCACATTAGATTTTATAGGCCAAAGAATAAACCTGAGCTTCTGCCTTCTGTGTCTTATAAGCCATGGGATATGAGCTGACCATAGAATCCTTACTGGGTGCTGTTATAACAATCTGTATGTATACAGTCTGAAAGACACAAGCTCTTGATCAGAAGAATATGAAAGAGTCATGAGAAAGCAGCATAAAAAAAAGGTGGGAGATCACTGCTGATGATTGCAGTAATTTTTGCAACTTTATGCAAGAGTCTGAAAACTATCAGTGGCAATTAAAACAAATCAAACATTTCTCTTTCTCCATGATGAAGATAATCAGCAAGATTGAAAATGGAGGCATCTCCACTTCTCTAGCTCAGTGTTGTGACTGCATGAAGATAGGAAATACCTTCTCTCCATTCACTTGAACTTACTCACTTTGAATAATTATTTAAACGCAATACTAACATCACTGAATTTGAGGCATATGAGTCTATGCAGAAGTAGGAAAAAAGAATGGGAAAAAAAGTAAAAGAGAAAAATTAAACTTAACAGCATTGCTAATTTTCCCTTCCTGATGCTGTTTTTTGGGGGGAGTGTGACTCACAAAGCAGTAAGTGATAGGCAAGCATTTGAGCAGAATTTCCTTCTCTTTCAAAGGGTCTGAAGGTTGTGATGCTTCACTGGGAAACTTGTCATTTATCCATCTCAAGACTAGTGGGCAAGCCCACACTGTGAATGAGACTGAGATTGGTCAAGGCAAGTTTAATACAAGATTGTGGCAGCCACATAGATGACACAAAAACATTAACGTTAGAAACCCCCAAAATGCAATTTAACATTTCATTAACTTTTCTGAAATCAATACCCGTATAATTTATTAGAAAATATTACTTATTAACAGGCTAAAACAGGATGTTCTTTGCTTCTGTGACTAGTGAATGAATAACGATGTTTACCTAATCCACAAGTGCCATATGCAACGATTTGAAGAGAAGATGCATCTTCATTAACTCACCTCAATGTAAGCTGTGTCATTGTTTGCATCCTTGATGTGTGGGAACCAGTCACGAGGCGGCT
Source organism: Aramus guarauna (assembly GCA_013400195.1). Classification (NCBI taxonomy): domain Eukaryota; kingdom Metazoa; phylum Chordata; class Aves; order Gruiformes; family Aramidae; genus Aramus; species Aramus guarauna. Next base: position 473,739 of record VXBL01008406.1, on the reverse strand, counting down.
TGGAGAGGTGTTTAGACTCCGTGACAAACCACAGCAGCTTTGGCCAGCCTGAGATACAAAGAAAAGTCAGCTTTTGTCGAGTTTCTGCCAGATAAGACAAGACAAAACTCTTTTCTGCCAGAGGTTTCTTTTTTTTTTTTTCCTTTTTCCCAAATGCCTGTGTCACCATTACCTAAACATCGCTTCTTTTAAAGCTCAGCATAGCATGAGAAAGAAGATTTCCCAGAATTTCTTTCTTAACACGGCTATCATGGCCTTCTCAGACAATCCCTGAAGAAAAGGTCGTGCAGTTTAAGCTGTTACTGACCCAAAGAGTTTATTAGCACTCTCCTGTCAGAGGTGACCGTCCCTACCACTTAGCTATAGGACTGAATCGTACGAATGCTTCTCATCTCTACAGCCCTAAGTCTGTTGGTTTAATTTCGTTTGTGGCCACAGATGATCTCATCAGCCCGGAGCCTGCAGAGAACCAGACCAGGAGCACTCACGCTGCTCGGCAGCCATGAGGTGGGAGCAGCATTCTCTACCAGACAGTGACACACAGCCCGGGCAATCGCATCCCAGCAGCCACAGCTGCTCCTGAGGCAAGCGTTTCATCACAGGCCTGATCCTCACCCACTACGACTAAACAAGTGCAATGACTGTTATTGTGGTAAATGGCCCGTGATATCCATGATAAGCAAGGGTTGCCTTACCTTTAAACTGTGGTATCTCCCCTGTGGGGCTCTTAGGCAGTCCTTTATGGCATGCGTCGCTAGTCAAGGCCACAGTAACTCCACAGCTTCCAAGCAAAAAGCCTATTTGTTGACTTCCTGCATCCTAAGAGATGACAAAATAACAGCAAGACACAGAATCTATTAGAAGTGATTACAGGCTGAAAATGTTATTGTCCTTGGGCACATTATCTTGAGAGGAAAACATTCTCCTTCCTTTAAGCAACTTAGCTGATTAGCAAAACTCATTTGTTCATTGACAAAGGAATTCCACAACCTAGATATCCTCGTCTGTAACAACAGAAACCATGAAGAGAAGTAAAGCCATTAGATGGTGGCTCATCTCTTCAGAAATGACCAGGACTGGCTCGGAGGAGCAGCTGATAAGCCAGAGGGTTGTGCCATCCAGAGGAACCCCTGGAGAAATGGGCTGGCGGGAATCTCACAAAGTTCAGCAAATGCAAAGTCCTGCACCTGGGGAGGAACAACCTCCTGCACCGGCACAGGCTGGGGGCTGACTGTCTGGAAAGCAGCTCTGTAGCAAAGGGCCTGGGGGTCCTGGTGGACACCAAGTTGAATGAGAGCCAGCAATGTGCCCTTGCACAAAGACGACAAATGGTATCCTGGGCTGTGTTAGACAAAGTATGGCCAGCGGGTTGAGGGAGGTGATCCTTCCGCTCTACTCAGGCACATCTCAGTGGTGGGTCCAGTTCTGGGCTTCCAAGTGCAAGACATGGAGTTACTGGAGAGAGTCCATTGAAGGGCCACTATGATAACTAAGGGACCGGACCGGAGCACCTCTCCTATGAGGAAAGACTCAGAGAGCTGGGACTGCTCAGCCTTGAGAAGAAAAGGTTTAGGGGGATCTCACCAATGTGTACAAACATCTGAAGGGAGAGTGTGAAGAAAATCGAGGCAGGCTCTTTCCAGTGGTGCCCAGTGACAGGACCAGAGGCAGTGGGCACAAACCGAAACAGAGGAGGTGCCGTCTGGACATTCAGGAAACACTTTTTTACTGTGATGGTGACTGGCACAGGTTGCCTGGGGAAACTGTGGAGTCTTCATCCTTGGAGATAACTCAAAAGCCACCTGGACATAGTCCAGGGCTCCAGGTGGCCCTGCTTGAGCAGGGGAGCTAGACCAGATGACCTTCAGAGGTCTCTGCCAACCTCAACCATTCTGTGATCCTGTGACAATTCTAGGAAATAATATGGGTTATAGATGCTTCCACCAGGAGAAAGCTTTCAACCCTTAAGATGTTATGATGGGTATACACTGGTGACAGTATCACTATTTATGCTGATCTAACCTGATTTGTCAATAACCGTTTCATTGAGTAGTTACAGACACATTTCAGGAGCACTACAGATAGTCAAGTGCCCATTAGAGAAAGCACATTACATTTTACTTTCATCAAGGGGATACAGGCACTGAGGCTAAAAAGTCATGTAATGATTTTCAAATCAAGGCCATAGCTGTTCCTTAAGAGATGCTGTGCTTCTACAGCATTATGTCTGCTTTATGTATAATGTCTTGTCATGACTCTTTCATGAGCTTTACATCTACCCACTAGGCTCTTCAACAGAGCAAAACCCTAGATGTAAATGCACGTAGAAGTATTAACCCTTTCTTCACAGAATGATTCTATAGAAAATAGCCTACAGAGTCTTAAAAGATCAAATTAAAATATCTTTCAAATCAACCATGAAGCATACTTAACCATGGAAGCAACCTGAAATACAGAACAGTTGCCTTAATCTGTTGATTTATTCAAAGCAAAACCATATGATGGAAATAAAGCCCTGAAGCCTATCTGACTACATTTTAATGCAATTTTTATGTAGTCAAATAAAGTCATCTAAAATAAGGAAGCAACGAGATCAGAGGAAAAAATCAAAGTTTACTTGTTTTCCATACCACCTCAAAATATGTGTATGGCACCACTGATCAGAACTTTGATAGCTGAGAAAACAATGTGGGACAATAAACTGATCTGTCAAAACTATGCTATGTAACTCCTTCCATTCAGAATTACTGCATTTGCTTTTGCTTACCTTAACTACAATGCATACAAAACAAGGAAAAATCGACAAGGTACTTTTTTGGGAAGGCTTTTTAAAATTAAGCTTCTGCATCATCTTTTCCAATAAAAAAGCAGACAAGGGGAGCACCCTTTGAACAACAGAGAGTAATACTGGTGCATCCATGAACAACATTCTGGGGAGCACGTTGTTGACCCCACCGTACCTGCACCAGGGGGGCTTATAGGACCAAAAAGATTTTGTAAAGCATCATCACTGTCCTCACTGACTCTTGTGTTTGCTGATCCATATCTATGTTGTTAAATCCCCAGGGACAAGTGCTTAGCCAGACTGGACGTTGGTTCCACATCAGGATGAGACATGGTGTCTCCACTCTTGGAGTATGCTCAAGAGAAGGAAATGTGGGTGCCTGAACAGTGCAGGAGAAATGGCTCTCCTTGGAGGTTCCTCAGAAGGAATGGCAGGAAGATGAGGGCTGGAGTGGTCCATGGAGAACATCACTCCTTGGGCAAGACACAGCCTCTGAGACCTGCTACTCTACCATGTCTAAAGGGAGGTCATCAGTTTCTTAAAATACCAGATCCACATTACCATTATTCCAAATTTCCCACTAAATTAAATTTTAAAAATGGTTGGCAATGTATGTCTATGTATGAATTTCTAACTACCAATTAAAAAAAAATATTGCATATAAATTTCATAACCAAATGCAGCAACTGAAACACTCTCAATCTGAAATTAAAAATAAAAAATTAGTGTAACTGTATGCCCTATAAAACACTGCTAGCAAACTGTTTCACCACTGTACCAAGAAAATGCCAATTCTCAAGCAATTAAATTCCATTTAATGCAGGACTTCATAAGAAGAAAATAACCTAATAAATTTCATTTAAGAAATCAAACATACATAAACCAGTAGAAAGTATGGACCTTAGAGCATCAGCATGTCATGGCCCTGGGGGGGTGCATCAGGTAAGAAGTGATCTGTCAAGTTTTTCTCATAGCAAAACAAAACAATAAAGAAAGGAAACTTGTATTAACAGTTTGAGGGTTTTTTTAAGATAACACAAAAAAGAATGACTGTGCTTCCACTTAGTGCCATACCAAGTGGTTTTGAGCACATCCACATAAATATTACTTACCCATTTGTAGTAGTTCACACACAAGCAGAGAGAATCTGTATAGATTACTTACTACAACCTACTCACATGTCACGGTTTCTAATAACAAACTGTTTTACATCAGGACAATCTCATCTCAAATTGCATTAAAATCTTCACCCCATTATTTTCTGTACAATTAATTCTTTAATTTGAAAGGACAACATGCCTAAATAATCATATGATGCAACACTATCACAGGAGACTGGAAGAACTTCACCACGTGTGGACAATATCCAGTGTGTTATAGACCTTCAAATCCTATGCCATGGCCTTGGTGTCCACATTAAATCCGGCCTTGCAAGAAAAAAGTAAATCAAGATGCTGAAGTAGAGGAACTGTGATAGACACTGTTCGCAACGGCCACAGGAGCTCCAGGTGAGGAGCACCTGACACAACGGAGCTTTCTGGCAGTTTGCTAGTCTGTGTCCATCTTTATCACGTTCAGTCTCAGTCTCATACTTCCTAACTAGTTATCCTGCCTGTTTCTGGTGGCTTCATCCTGTCTTAGAAGCAAAAAGTACTACAGAGAACAGAGACGTGACGAAGAGGTTGACATCCCTCGCCCCATGCAGGTGCTCCTGTGATATCTGCTGCCCCACAGAAGCAATTGTTTCTACCTACTCAAGTGGTATTGAGCCTCTGGACTGACAGCCAGCAGTTGGAAGATTTGAAACCATCTCAAGCTGGGAGACTTACACATCACGTAGACACACAGCAACCTTACCTACACACTCACACATGTAGATATGATAGTCTTCGTTGTTCCTCATAGCTCAGCATGACAGGTCCAGAGCAGTGAGGACCTTGGGTAAAACTTGAGCTTGAAAAATGAAGTTTGAGTTGAAAATGCAGTCATGTGCATGAAGCAGTCAAAGCTTCCATAAGGGCTAGGAAGAAGACTACTGATTTTAAAAGCATTGATTATTTCAAATTTCAGAGACAAGCTATCAGCATCCCTTTTGAGTAATGTAAAATGAATGTCTGCAATGCTGAAAACTGCTTTGTAAGTAGAAAAAAAAGAGACTAAATCATCTGCTGCCAGAAAAAAAGACCCTACTCCTCCTCCCATAAATAAAAGCACTCTCTCCTGCCTGTAACGGGAATATATTTTCAGTATGCACTGTTTTGTCAGCAGTGTTATTTGCTACTTTTGTAATTTATGCTAATCTGCTACTTTGGCAACCCCCCACTTGCCACAAACACTTTATTTTTTTGCTGAATTTTGTGGGGGTAGAAAAAAACCCACGGAGCCAGTGGGGACCAGGTGAAACAACTCAACCAAAGCAGTCCCAGCCACACAGACAGAGAGACTTGCCAGCGATGCTCACTGTCAAATCCTCCACAATTCACAGTTTGAAATGACACGTAATGCAGGTGGAAGGCAAAAGATAGAGCTGAGGTTATAGCATGAGGTTTGAGACCAATTGCTGAGTTTGGAACTATCATTTTACGTTTCTTGAAGGCATAGCACTTGCTGAGGTACGAAAAATGAGGTCTGCATAGCTTTAGACTATGTCTGCACACACCTAGAGAGATCAATCTTTCAGATGAAGCGAGCCGGAAATCCTCTCTGCTGTAGGTAGCCATTCAAGGTTCTCTAAAGACTTTTATTAAAGGTTCCCTAAAGGTTTTCACCAGTACCTGGAGGTAAATTGTCTTCTTCCTGCTGCAGAGAGTGATAATTCATTGTCAGGATAAAAAAATCCCACATGTGGTTGCATTTCAGCATGTTGTTAATGTCCTTTCTATAAGGCTTTGTGAGAGTATCTGTGTGAAGGAAAACAATTATGATCCTTTCTCCGTGAGAGTGCATGTCCTTATCTAATAAGGAAGGAAGGAAGAGACAGCCTGTGCAAAGGTTGGCCTGATAAAGGTTACTCCTGTCCACTTGCAAATCCCAGCCTGCTTTCAAAATGAGAATTATGTGGCGAAGCATTGCAGACTGAACTAATCTTGTTTTCTCTTATGATGCTTATTTGTGCTCCATTTGCCCTTACCCTAACAAAAATTTGCTGGTAAAGAACAAATAGGGCAACCATCAGACGTAAAGGCCAAGCATCACCACTTTTGAACCAAAAGTGAAAAGGAATCAAGGAAACTCTAAATTTTTAAAACACAAATATCAAAGACTTTAATAAAAATTAAACACAAAGCTGACGCAATTTTCATAACCCACTTTAAGATGAGGAAATCAGCTGTCTCATCAGACAGAGCTATAATTTGCACATGAAATCTGCAACTATGAGCCATCTTAATGTCCAGAAGTCTTAATGAAAGCAAGACAAAGGTTATTTTTGGCAGGAGACATCACATGAAATGTGATACACTCTCTAGGAAACTACCATTTCCTAAACTTGAAAGCATAAAAAGAAAATGTAGTCTTTAAAGGCTCTGAGATTCACTGCGGCCAACTGAGCCAAGACCTCTGCTCAATGCCCAGCTGCCGAAGTACCTGAAGAGGGAAGGATGGGCACAGGGCTTATAGTGGTCCAGGAGCATGCACCAGGCGCTCACCCGGGGCTGAGGGCACTCCTGTTCTTTGGAGGGACTGGAAAACTGGAAAACCGAAAATAAAATACATATAAAACATTTTGTGCATATTTTAAATCCAGTGGAGAAAGAGATGCCTTGTCAAAAGATGTTCAGAAGTATGTAGAGCTCCAGTGTTTCTGGCACACTATAGCTCAACGATGACTAAAGCTGAGAGGAAACAAAGCTTATTTTATCTGAGGCCCTGAAACACTAGGAAAGGTGTCAAGGTGTATTTCCTTTGGAATACTATTCTGCCTTCAAATGGAAGACAAGACTGGGACAATTTCATTGCCTTTAAAGACCTAAAACTCTCTGGCTACTGTTAAAGTTTTAAAAACCTCACTTCTCAGGATTTAATAAAAAGAGCTCCTGAAAAACAGTTTTTACCCGGTATGAAGCATCCTTTAAAAACCCCAAGTGCCCTAGAGTGGATATCTCCAGACTTCCTACAACAATACACAGGCACATTCTTCCCATCACACTGTCAGAGCCAGCGTCTGGAAGGGCACAGAAACGCCTGCCGGAAGCACACGCAGCATTAAATCTAACAGGCTAGGAAATAGTGTTTTGACTGAGAAATAGATTTTTATGTGCTTTCATGTCATACCCTGCTACAAATACTCACTGTCTATGATAAGGAGGCCATAAAAAACTATGTGGGATCGCTTTGTTATATGTTCACAGCATGTGAGTGAGCATAACTATGAATGTGCTTGGAGGACAAAAATGTTATTTTAAGATTAAAACTGATTAGCTCCCCTGACTGTATCAGAGCAGAATAATAATAATTTTCATGGTGCCCATCAAATGGAAAAAAACATTAACCTAAAAAATCTAAAGAAAAAGAAATCAAAACCACATTTTTAAATCTTTTCATAAGGGAAATAAATCGCTATTTGAACTAGAACTTGACATGCCGAAAATCCCGTATTGCCTACTTTGATGGCACATTCTATGATATATAGTTTGCAAGTCACATCATAACACACATACAATTTGTAATACTCCAGATTAACAAAAGCGGCAGCTCTGAAAGAAGAGATGTATAGAACATACTCTTTGCTAATGTTTGGGAAACATAAAGATATTTGGAGAGAGGAATGTTATTCTGAAAGAACGTAGCTCATAAACCAAGGGATGAGGATTAGTTATAAAAAAAATTTGGGAGTGTTCATGATATAGGCATTTCAGTGGTATTAATGCAGGGAAAGAGGAAGAAATAAAACATGCTGTTTGTTCTGTTGCTACACTGGCCATGGAACCCGTCTTCTAGAGTGAAGAGTTAGTTTTGTTGTCATTAAAAAAACCCGGGATTTCAGTTTTTAATTTTAGATCTGGTTTCTCAAGTCTAAAGAGCCAAAATTGTGCTGACGTGAATGTCAGTTCCAGATCTTTGCTAAACACCTGGAAGCATTCTGGGAATAAATCTAAACTGGAGAACACTGTGTGGTTGCTGGGAATTCAGTCAGTCCATCCCAGATGCCATGTCAGACAGATCTCCTGAAGCCCTTGGGGGAAGGACAACTAATTCTTGGTATTCTGTCAACACAAAGATGGGATACAGAATGAAAGGGCAAGAAGAGATGGACCCTTACCTAAAAAAACCATGCCACGATCTAAACCACCCCAAATGGTCATGATACAAAGAAAAGGGAATGCCCACGAAGTCTACAGGCTGGTAAAACAAAAGCTTTTACTTTCCTATGGGTATAGATGTCTGCAGAGTAATACGTAAGCCAAAAGGCTATCTGGCTGTAAACAGCTTGTTCAATTTTAAACTGCCAGGCACAAACAATTTGCACAGAGCTGTGAAAAACTCTTCTTTATGAAAATACAGAACAGTATTAAAGCTGCTAACACAGATTTTTAGTATTAAAAATGTGCTCATAATATAACTCCCTGAAATAGCTCATCCTGTAACAGCTCGTTATTCTGTATGGCTGTATTAGCCTATAATATAATTGTCAGCCTATCTGTTAGTTCACATCTCTGTCTACCAAAAAGCAAATAAAAAAATGTCCACAGCCAGAACGTACTGAAGCATGTAGAAAAGAGAACAAATAATGAGAAAGCATAAAAGAACAGCCTAGGCCATTGTGTGATGACACAAATGACATCTTCCCACGGATGCCAGAAGCAATCCGCTGCCATTTGACTAAGCAGAGGGACTACTCAGAACACGATTTTCATCTCATTGTTTCTACTCCAGTTCCCATTCCATGTAAACAAATGTGAAAATATTTGCAATAGTATATGCTGTGAGATTGCACAGTTTTATTTATAGATCATGTGGCTTTTTTAACTGTACCACTGATATCTGTTACTGTTTTATTAATTTGATATTTAAACATTATGGAATGATCTTGGCAATAGTTAAACACCCTTAGCCTGTAAATATTCCTTTTTATAAATATATACATATGCATGTGTAAATGTCTATTTATACATCCATATATATACATGCATACTCTTAAAAAAAACCCCAAAACAACAAAGAGGTTCAGCCAAATTAGGGTAAGTTATTAATTTCAAATAGAGCATTTACTTGGACAGCTGAATTTTATAGTTTAGTGGATGCATGTGGTATCAGATGGTCCAAAATAAATCCAATTTACACCTACCAAATATATTTTTAAATGTCATATTAGATTTATCCCTCAAAGACATATTGCTTCTTTTTTCTGTAGAATGAAAGCAGACTTTCCCATGTGAGCACTCTGTATGATCTTAAAATGTACATAGTCTGCCCACCTTTTTTTGTTGATGCATTTAAAATTTCTGGTTTATATTGAAATTATGCACCATGTTATGAAACTGCCTCAAGCAATCTTAAGGTACTGAATTCACATGTGAGAGCACAGTGAGAGCCTGACACAAATGCACTGTATTTCTACCAAAATCATTATCCTCATTCTATCTCACGTCCACCTCTCAGTGTTCTCAAATACAACATGTTACAAATAAAATAGCATAACCTTATTCCCAAAAGCAGTTGAGGTCCCATCTTCTCTCCTTGCATGGCCTTTCTAGCTCTCCTGCACCTTTCCTCCCGTCTCACTCAGTTCAGCTGGGGCACCTCCTGTATCCTCCTTCCCTGGGTTCCCAGTGTTCTTCCTTCTGCTCAGCTAGTCTCACATTTGCGCAGCTGGATCATGGCGTTTTGTTGTCTGACCCACTCATGTTCCCCCATCTCTCTCTCCCCCTTCACCAGTTCAGCCAACCATCCCTTCCTCCAGCTGCCATCCTTTCTCTCCCTGTCAGCTTCTGGTTTCACCATGGCAAGGGCTCACCACAGGTGTTGACCAGGACATCTGTGAACATCACGGAGAAATGATGACATCAATTCAGCTTCTCAGAGATGAGGAAAGTTCAAACGTGTTCAGTTAGGAAGGAATCTCCAGATACTTTTAGCTGTTAAATTGCTATGTGAGATGTGCCAACTGCAAAGCCTTTATGAGGGCTTAGAAATTTGTTTTCACGGCTTTTCATTTGAAAGGTAGTGTACCTGTGCATGAAACAAAGATCTGAGCTTCTGCACCAAGGTGCTGTGACACCAGAGCATATCAAAGAAAAGCCCTTGAAAACCGAAAAATTGAAAATGTGAGCAAAGTAATACATTTCCCCAGCCCTTTCCTTGTAAACACCTCATGGCTTCAGTCACCATTTTCAAAAAGAATTCCATTTAAAAAAAGCAAGCTTGTAACACACTTGGTGTGGACAATTCCAGACCAAATAATTAAAGTAAGGCGTTATTAGTGCTAGCTAAGAAAAAAAGGATTATATAAGGGGATATTTGGGAGAACCTTACAACAGGCATTGCAGACAGCCATGGCAAAATTAAGGGGATATGACAAAGAGAACTTGTAATGAATAAATACATTTTGCTGTATTTACAACCTTCAAGGCATACAGCCTCAGAAAAAAAAGGAAGTTCAGCAGCATCAGTGTAAGCCTCCCAGCTGTGGCTCACCTACACCACTAAGCCCCGTCCCTGCATTGCTCCTGGGCATTCCTTCTGGCTGCAACTGCTGTGTCGGACTACTAACACTTCCCTTGGATACGTGGTTGAACCCCTGAACCACACAGGATGTGAAAGTCTTTCCATTAGCAATGGTCAGTTTTCTCTATGAATGTATGTTCTGTGGCAAGAATTCCCAAACTTAATTTGTTCAAGTGCCATCCTTGGCAGAGATGACCATGGTGACAGAAGCTGCAGGATACGTATGCACATGCAGACACAGGAGAAGGCATTCCCACAACTGCTTTGAAGCACTAGTGGCATTATACCATAGCTTGGGTTGCAGGGACAGGTGGAAAATCAGCAGTTGTTGCCAATGATTCTTTGTCAGTGGCCAACAGCAGAATGCTTTGAGAGGCTACAAAGATAATCCATCTAGGATTGGCAGCACTGTTCTCTTGGAAAATTTTCTTCTCCTTTTTCAGATGGACCTGCATTTGCTGAAACTGCAAGCAAATCTTGAGACTTTCCATCACAGAAAAGAAGGAACTGTGTATAACTCACCACACAGCACTATCTTTGTATCCTCAGATTCAGAGCTAGTTAACCACAAAAACATACTCAATATCTGTGTTCAGCTGTGATTTGTTCTGACGTAAGTTTTAAAATGCAGTATAGAGAAGAAATTCAGCTCCCTACCTTTCTTGTAAGTGGCACTTCAATGGGGACAGGGACAACTTCTGCAAGCAGGCAGCCATAAAATGCTACCATGAAAGCAGCAGGATCATTGTTCGGAAATACCAGTGTTACCTGAAACAAAGAGACGTAGGTTAAAAATGTTTTATCCCAGGTTTCAGATAGCAGTAATCGGAGTCTCCATGCATCCTTTTGGAGAGAGACGATTACCAAAACATTTCTATGATAACTATTCAAATACCTAGTGGAAGATAAATGAGGAATCAGAAGGAATTTATTTTGATAGATATAATTTTTGTGAACATTTTCACTTACTGTGTAGTGAAGTATTTTCATATTGCATTGTTTCCTACACTGACAATACCTTTCATCTGGTTCTCAATTTACTGATTGCTTTAGAGATGTTAAATAACCACGTAAATGGAATTAAAAGAATTTTACATTGTAATTTAAAAATTTGCTTGAAGTTACCAAAAACAAAGTGGATCTGTGACCAATTCAGATTACCCAGACTTACTCTGCCATTGTGTCAATCATTAACACCTTATGCTTTGTCTCTTTTTAGGTTTGGGCTGTTGTCCAGGTGTAGAAGTTTCTGTGTACTTAGTGAACACAAATAGCTCATATCTAGAGAAGCAAACATCACATCCAGAGCTGGCCATAGAGCATGCCAACCTAGGCCTGGATTTGTTAAACTTCACAGCCTTATGGATAGAGCTAGGGAACTATATAGATAAAAGGATGCCAAGAAAAGATAAAATATAGCGAATCACCTGTATGCTCACTGAGTGCCCTTCCTCCCCCAGTGTGCTGAACCGCACAGCTTCCTTCTGTGGGCACCGCAGACAATGTCTTAGATCTTCCAGGGGCAAAGGGGAAGGAGAGGCGAGACAGCACGGTCTCGCTGAGGACCCAGCAACAGAGAGTCCACGACTCTCCATGCAAGGGCAGGGAAAACTACTGCTCTCACTTACGGGTGAGCAACCTCAGTGGCTAGATCCTGTCTACAGTTTTGTTTTGGTTCAGTTGGATGCACCTCCTCAGCTCATGGCTAAAAAGTGAAGTGGCATGCAAAAGGCATGGTGAATGACTTTGAACTTAATTCCTTTGGGCTTGCACAAAGGATCAGAGTGCATTATTACAGCATCTTAAAATTTGCTGAAAATACTTAATAACTCTTGATTTTTGACTGCTTTGACATCCATAGGAGTTCTGTGTTTCAATCTCTTGAAGTAGAATCATCATGTTTTCATATACACTCCAAAGTTCAGTTACTGGAGATTAAAAGTGTTTCCAGTGATTTCATACGGCTTCAAAGAAGTCACCTCCCATAGATTAACTTGATTTCTTCAAACTAGAAGAAATCTAACCAATTTTGTCCAAGCAGGTCCAAAATATCTCTGTTTTTAAGCTGAATCCTGCAACTTCACAACTGTTTAGAGGAACTTCAGAGAAAATACATTGCTACTTTATCTGTACGCTTGCACGGGAAACAATCCAACCGCTGGAGGTGGCTGTGCAGAGCTTACTGTATGTATTCTCCATGCACATATCATAAAGAGCCTCAGGGGGAGTGGAAAGGAAGGGATTTTGCTAGGTACACTGAGGGGATGGTAGGGTTTGCTGAGCCCAGCAAACATCTGAAAGATGTTGAAAGATCCCAAAAGATACTTTGAGGATCGTTGGGTTTTGTGTTCGTCTTTGTTAATGTACACACAGAGATGGTTTGGCTGGGAATCTGCAAAGGAGCTGAGGTGAAAAAAATCTCACTGAAGTCCAGCGGGAATGAGGCATTAACTTCCCCTCCAAAAAAACATTAATCACTAACAGACCTGTACCAAATAAATAATGTGTGTAACAGCAAAAAGGGATAAGGCTGAAGGCAAACAAAACACAGAGTGTGTATTACCAGATGAGAATCTGGTTATCTAGTAGATATTTCAGAGGGCAAGCTTAATTTCCAGGCAGCTGTCTGGGGTGACACCAGGTTAAATTTCTGTCGTTACTAGAGAAGGCAAATGCAGTTCATCGTGTACTATAACAATACCAGAAACAGGGAATCAAATGCAGGCACATTCACTTATTTTTTGGCTCAGACGAAGAACTTAAGGAGTGATGTAATGGTAGTCATGAAAAATAGAGATTATATTGATAGAAGATGCTTTTAAAGGGAAAAAGGCCTTTCTGAATTTTATATAATATTAACATAAGGAAACAATTACACTATCATTTAGAAAAGACCAGAAATAAATGTCTGTATTTCATTTAGTATTTAAAAACTACCTTTAAATGTTGTCACACAAAATACATTACTTCGAAAAATGCCATCTTCAAAGGGGTCAGGAAGCTTTTATGTTATTACAACAGGGGCGTAACAGCCAGAGTAACAGCCTAGAACATCAGAAGTACAGTGACACCTCATCTCATTGCTTCAAATGATCATGTTTCTGTTACACACGGATTCTAGGCAAGATCTTTTTACGATACAAAGCATATGCTTCCAGTACTCAGCTATAAACATTTGTTTCACTGTAATCTAGGTGGACTTATTTTAGAAGAGCTGCAATTTGTTGTTTGTTATGTTTATGTGTCCTGCACTAGCTAAACTTCCAGCTTTCAGCCTGAATTATCCACAAATCCTTTCTTAATGTTAGGAGATGCCAGTGGCTGCTGCGGTAAATGAATATGAAGATGGGCAGTTAGCACACAATAGATAGGGAGAGATGCACACTGCCCGTATCTGAACTTTAGTCCTTTTGGACCTTTCTGGGTGGATTGTTTTGATGTGTACACTTGAACAACTTCTTTCTTCTGCTGTTGCTTAGAGACACACTTACATACCAAGTAAAAAAGATTCTTCAGATCCTACTCCTGGCTGAATGCCATTGTAGGAAGCAATTTAGATTAAGGATCTAGAGATTCTTTAGTTAAATTCTTTATGGTGTGTTTCAAAAAGAAACACAGGAATGACTGTCAGGTTTAATTTTTTAATTTTTTTTCTTCTTCTTTTTTCTTTTGGGAAGCATGATTATATAGTCTCATTTTTGAACTCTAGAAGAAGTGTGTAATGCAAACAGATGTGCTTCTCCCACCTGGCACAAGAGGACCAAATGACCCAACACTTTGAGAATTGCTATCAGACCCTGGGGGAGGAAGACTTAATCCCACCTTCACAACTCTAAGCACTAAGGCAGGACTAAAATTTGCATTTCTGACAAATTTGTTCTGGAATCTCCATTCAATGGCTTCAAGTCAATCTGGAACGGGACCTGTGGAAATTTCTATGCACGCTCCGGCAGAGGAAAGGGGCAGCAGGCTCGGTCAGCATTGACAGAGGAAGGGGTAGATCTGTAAGTACATCGATAGCAAAACCACAGGATGTTCTTGTCCTCATTTAACAACTTCAAGTGTTACTTCTGTAACCCTTGCTCTCTGTGGACTTTATCCACTCGCCTAGATTCAGCCTCTAGCAGTAGCTGCATCAGAGTCAGGAACCAGGAATGGAAATATTCTCCATGTTACCAGTCAGTGTAATTTATTTATTTAACTGGCTGCCAAAATGTGCTTACTTGGCTTGTCTTTGTCCTCCACAATGCTTCTCTTGTTTCTACCATCTCAACAACTACAAAGTCATTAGTAAGTACGTTTTTTAACCACATGACACTCCAGGCTCCATAAGCAAGCTTTTGCTAAACAGACTGCTGTTTTATGTCCAAAAATCACTTTCCATGGGAATGTTTATTGTTGATGTTGCCACAACTTCAAGTTACTATTCAGCAGGTACCAGCTCAGGTCATTTATTATGCAATTCAAAACATCTGACTGAATGATCAGTCTTTTTCTGAGTAAAAGGCAGATTTCACTCCCCCAACATTTCACTTCATTAATTTCCTCTGAGCACTCCAAATACCTCATTCTCTCTTTGTCAACATGGGATTTGAATTATTAGTAATTAAAGATCATGGAGATACTCACCCTGTCTCCAGGTCGTACCATTGGTTCTTGTTTTGTGCCTAATTTATGTAGTATATTGTAAGCAACCTTCATACTTCTGGTCCAAAGTTTGCCTATTAACACAGAATTTGTGAAATTAATTTTAAAATTCTTCTTGTGTTTTACAAGATGATTAAAGAGAAAGAACACCTGAGCAGTGAAAAAAAAAAATAGTGGGAACATTTATATTAGTTTTCCAACTAAACATGACAGCACTAGTGGGACTAGTGGAAATATTTAAATAATTATCAGAAGCTTTCTTTGAGCTTTTTTTTTTCAAGATAGCAGCATTTTTAACAAGCAAAAAAAAAAAGTAAGAATAGTTTTCTTCATGGCAGAACTTTCTTACTTTGGAGAAAATTTGATCTTGACTCTAAAAGTTAACTGTTAGAAGTGGCTGGAACATCATCAAGTCCAGCCATCATCGTGACACCCTTGGCTGTAGCAAGCCAGACAAGTTGCATGTCAGCCCAGACTGACCTCTGAGGGTGTTACTCTGGTTTCGTGATGGCACTTCTCTCACCCCAAGCCACTGAGGGAAAAAGGAAAGGAGTCCCAAGAAGCAGAGACAAGGAAAAATACCCCAACAAACAGAAACCACTCCACAGCCAAAGGGGCACGCTGAAGCAGCAGGGACCCTCTGAGCCTTAGCATGTATGGCTGCATTTCACTGCTCATTCTGGGCCTTCTGCCATTTGACTTGGCTTTTCTTCTCACCTGCTCCCATTCACTTGCCCCAGGTACCCTTCTTTTTTACTGTCTCTCTTCTCCCTTGCTCATCTCCCCACCTCTGCGCTTAGCTAATCCTTATCAGGGCCTTACCCTGCATTCTTTAAAGAAAAAATTATCTCTTCAAGACCTCATTGGCCGTGTTAGATGCTTTTCATTAATTCTTCAAGTGATTGGCATCTTCCAACTACACAAGCTCTTTCAGATTGCCTTTGTTTAGAGACCTTGTTACTTCCATTTGAACAATACGGAGCACAACAGCCCTTGTTCTTGGCTGGCCCCTAGGTACTGTCTTTAAGCAGTATTCAGTCTGACAGTAACAAATCTTTAATTCATGCCCACCAATAACCTAAACGGTAATAGGTTCTGACAACAGATTACCTATGGGGTTCAGCAGTTCAGGCTCCCAAACAGGCACTATTGCTATTTATAACTAAGCCCAGTAGTTGTTATAACAAATTCTTCCACATTCTGGTTATAGAATGCAATCCTGTTGAATTTTTTTTAAGTGCAAATCTGATGTAAATATAATGTAGGATGAGAAGGCCAGATTTTATTTTTTCCCCCTTAAGGAAAATTGGAAGGGTCACTGCTGCTTGTTATTGAGAAAGTACTACATGCAATTTCTTCTTATGAAAATGGTAATATTGTATCATCAAACTGTATTTTGCAGTTTTTAATTTATTTAAAATTATTCCCGTATTTGCATGCTGAACTGCCTTGAAGCTCAGAAAAAACCATGATTCAATTCTGTTCCACTGGAAACTCAGCATGGATACAGGAGTACGTCTGCAGGATTAACCCTCACAGCACTATGGCAGAACTACCTGCGTTTGATGCAAAGGAAGTCTTTAAAAGCATCCCTGCTGCTACAGTCAACACTTGAACTTCACAAGTGAGTAGGACAAAAACAAAGACGCCTTGAGAAAGCAAATATTCTTTTTCTTAAAGTTTTCCGACATTAAAGTTTCAGTGGCAACAAACTTAAAAGAGCAATTAGTAATGATACGGAAAATTGGAGAACGGAAATCAAAAGCCTGGCAAAAGTTCTGAATTGCAAGAAAGAACCATCTTTACACAAAACACTTCCAAACTTGAAATGAACATTGAATTTTTAATTTCTTTTCTGAGAGACATACGGGGTTGCTGTGAAAAGCTCTGTCTGAGCTACGGAGATTAAATGTTACAAGTCTTAAATTTGCATTTGCGACATAGTCACACTAATTTTCATCTATCAAATGTGCCATCTTACAATATTTTCTTCAAAATCTAAGGGCTATTCATATTAAAGTATTTAGATGCATTCTTTCAGAAGTACCCAGGTATGCAGTACAACCATCTCCATGTAAACGATCTGAGTAAATGCAGAAATTAAGTTCTCTTGAAGACTAAGAAAATGTAAAGGGGTACTTCCTAGTAAAGTTTTAAATAATTAAGTCTTTAAATACATCTTGTCATGATGCTCTTTTATTGTCAAAATTTTATTTCAGCTTCTGAAACACAGATCACATAAAGCTGCCTCCCTAATTCCTCACTTTTCTGTTTAAATACACTTCGACCTGCACAAAAAATACCTGTAATATTTTCTAATGGTCAGAGAAGACTTGAATTTTCTGTCACCGCAGCCCTTCCCTGCTCTATTTACTGGTGCAATACCAAACCACGTTCATTAGCCGAGCTAACTGCATGTGCCCATGGCTATATGAAACTCTGGAAACCTGGAACAAAAAAGCTAGTTCGCATTTGGCTGGGGAGGAGGTGGAATACACAGTCTCTCCTGCAGCCCTTATTGCGGGTCTGCCTGCCCCGGCTGCTGCCTCCTCTCCAGCGCGGGCAGCAGCGGCCAGGGCAGGCAGAGCCCGCAAGGTGCCCTCGCAAGCAGGCAGAGCAAAGCCCGTGCAGATCTTGAACTGGATCGTGTTCCAGCAGGAAGCCCGTAATTTTTCTTCCAGGGTATATAGCTGTGTTCCAAAAAAATAAATAAAAGGGCTACAAAAGGAGCAGCAATCCAGAAGTTGGAGCCAGGAACGTATGAGTCATCAGGGCCAGATCTGTGGCTGCTGGATGGGGCACAAGCTTCTGACCAGCGGTGGACTGAGCCGTGCGTTTATTTTGCCACCTTGGCTGTTTGCCCCCCCAACATCCCTGAGAAACACAAGGGACTCGACGACTGCAGGATAAAAGCCCTCAGTAACGGAGGATGTTATAAAGAAGGAAATCTTTGAAGTATTTCCTTCCTCCGTTATGCCTGGGTTGCAATTCAGTGTAATTCTTCCTTTGCAAACTTGAGAGATTAGATGTCGCTGGGAAAAAGCCGATTGCTAAAACCTCTCCCACAAATCCCGATGTGTGACCCTGCCGCGACCTCCAACCGGTGCCGCATCTGCGCAGCGGGAGGGAGGCCTTGGCGGGGAGGCCGGCTGTGCTGCCTCCAAGGCCTGCGCTGCGAGGCAGGGCTTAGCGCTGCCGGGCCCGTCCTTGCGCGGGGTAAACCCTCTTCATTGCATGGGCTACAGCGGAGATCTGGCTGTTTGGGGCCGCTGAGGATAATGCCCCGTTGTCCTCAGCCAGAGTGCAATGAAGCGCTGGTCCTCCTCAGATCAACACGCTGCCATTAATCTGATAAGTTGGCTTGAAGACAGGAAGGCAGACGTAGTAAATTCAAGCAACAGTTTTATTTAGTAGTGAGTGGACCAGCCCGTGTTTCAGCTCAGTGCCGCAGCTCCTTTCTTCCAGCCATGCTACCGCAGCAGAAAGCTGCCCTCAGACCTGCCTGCAGCCCGGCAGAGCCTACGCTGCTGGGTGCAGGAACCTCGAGCAGCACTGCTGCTTCCCTGCAGTAAAGCCCAGACCCCGTGAGCCCTCCTCTTCTTCACCTTCACCCGCGTCCCCCGCCGCAGCAAGGTCCTTTTGAACAACGCTCCTACCGGCCTCACCAGGGACAGGATTTGCCCCTGCTAGGCTCTGATCTACTCACCAGCCATACATGAGCAGCTACTTTCCTGCATTTAAAAATGAAGAATTGGTAAGACACGCCCAGGGATAAGTCATTAGTGAGAGATTTGAGTGTCTAGTGGTGTTTCAGGCACAAGGGTACCCTCCAGAAGGGGCCTGGGCTCTGCAGACCCTGCGCCCGCGTCTGCCAGTCACACACATCATGGAGAACACGGTGCACTAGATGTGCCTGAGGTACCTGAATTACCTCTCAGTTTTCAGGTCACAAAACTATTTCCCAAATGAAGCAGACTGGTAGGTGTCCACAGAAGAGTTTCCCAAGTTGATTTGGGAAGACAAAATCCCACAACATCCAGTTAATGCACACCTTGCCGCTACTACAAATTATAGCCTTGTTCTGACCTCCCGTCAAGCTGCTAACTGTGCTGCGGCTTTCCAAGATCTTGAGTAACTCCACAAGGTGGTAAGAAATCAAGCTTTTCTCTGTATCTATCATTGCCTAGCTTACAATTACTTAAGCATTTACTGAAATAAATCTTCTTCTTCCAATGATCGCACCTTCCTTAGCCACTCCTGTCACTGTCCCGGTGTGCTGCCGCCAGACTTGCACGGCCCAGCAGCGTGTTTATGCCGGGAGGCCAAGTCACCGCTAACGCTCTTCACACACTTGCAAACCAGGTGTTCCCGCTGCCCAGCAAGTACCAGCAAGTACCGCTATGCCTCTGAAGCAGAACCGTGTCTGGCAGACATCGCATATGCAGATATTCTTGGTAGGACAGGAGGGAAAATAGCATCTCACTTTCTGGCAGCTGTGACAAATACTGCTAACTCTTGTGTGGGGCACGTCCCTTTTCTTTTGCCGCTGGAATTTTGATTTAGTTGAATAGCAGCAAATGTACACCAGCAAGCACATATTTTACATTTCAATTGTGTTCAGTCTTGTTCTTTTTTTAACAGTCTATTCAGAGGGCAGTATCTTTTACCAACTAAAATTTAGCAAGCCGGAGTGTGTTAATAGCCAGTCCCATCTGGTTAAGCAACACATTATGAGGATAAAGGAAACCACCAGGTCTTAAAACCCACAAAAAGAGATCAGTTAACAAAATTGGATGCTTTCACATGACTCTGAAATAAATCCTCTTCCTCTACCTTCACAAACCTGTAGAAGGACTATACATTTGTGCTGAATGTAAAGAAGGTTATAAAAGAAAAGCTGTATCAGGGAGAAAACAGAGAAAACAAATCACAGCAGATTTTCTTATCACCTTCAGGACGCTCCTCAGCACCACACAGCACTAAGTCAACAAAGCCAAACCGGTGGTCGCTTACCAATGTCCATGCACAGCAATTGCCAGACTGCCAAAGTATAACTGCAAATAATTTTGTCAAATATTCATTTTCTCAATATCACAGTACGACATTTCATGTATTAAATAGAAACAAGAGTATTTATTAAATCTGGTGTAAATGGCAAACTTCCTAATGCTATGCAGGTAAAGGAGCACTTTTTCTGCTTTGCAAAATCATAGTTGCAGTTCTGTTGCTCTGTTAACCCTTTCTTTATAAACTCTTTAGAACCATCCTGAGCAGCAAATGAACTTCTTGTCTTTTGGGAGAAAAATTCCGAAGAAAAAGAACAAAAATGTTCTGTTGCAGAGAATAAAAGAGTTCAAACATACTCAGAATAGAGGTAACCTTGTTATTACAGTGCTTGATATTCCGGTCTTAATCACAGATTGTAATGCAGACTTCTTAATGTAATTTTCTGTCTTTTTATCAAAGAAATGAAGGTTCAAAGTATTAAACAATCATAATATTGATATCTACCTAGGGACTTGAACCCCGACTGTCCATACCTCTGCAAGCATTGTGTTATTTCAGAGATAAGGACAGTGTGTTTATGGAGCTTCTTGGTTAGAAGAGTCTTGATTCTCTCTCTCTCCTCCTGGTAACTGTGAAATTCCTGGCCTAGGAGATTCTCGCAGCAAGAGGATGCGGGTGGCCACGTCGGACGGCAGCTGCAGCACTGCTTGGGGTTGGCTATTTTGGGTCTGTTGTTAAGGTTCAGCCATCTCAGGGTATCTCCAGTGTAAGATACATCACCTTTGCTAAGGCAGTGTGACTTTGGCCACAAAATGTTTACAGTTGCGTTGAGTTTTTTATAGGCAATTCATTTGGAAAAAAAAAAAAAAAAAAGAAGTCTTTTTTCAGGCATTTTTTTCTCCACAGAATCCAAATGGATAAAGAAAAAACACTTCTCTATCCGGAGAGCCTTCTCTGCTCTTTTTTGCTAGCTTTGCTGTCTCCAATGGGCCTCTAACGTGTGAGCTAATGAACATCAGAGCTAATGAAAATGGTTTTTAAAAAATCTGATGACAGAGAGTGTTAGATAAAGGAAATGAGATTCTTTGAATCAGATGTAGTTAACTGGTACTGGTTTTGTTGTTTTTAATAATGGTTACAATAAGAAAGCTCAAAACTTGCTCATTCCTATATTATTTTCAGCTTTTTACTTTTTCCCCAGCTTTTCTGATTCTTCTTAGAATAACCATTTTAAGTGAGAAAAGTAACTGTGATAGCGTAAGTACTATATGGGATTTAATTGTCCTTTATTAACATTTCTCCTCTAAGAAATCACTAAGCGCTTCATTATTAATACCAACAATACCAAAACCAGATGCCTGACTACTCTGATTAATTTTGTCTGAGCCAGAAATTGTCATCCTTTTCCTCGAAGCACATATTAGGTTTCTAGTCAGAGTTCAGACTTACATACAACTCGGTAAAGACATCTTTCCTTCTCATATCTCAGACATTTCAATTTATGCATGTTCAGCGGTTTGATTTATAAAAGGATTGTGAATAACTTAACTAAGATGTTCTCCACTGAACCAAGTTCCCAGAGGAACAAAATATTTGAGAAATAAGTAATATTCATTCTATCTAGTGTTTCATTCACTAGGAAGAGTTTAAGAGTTTTGAGTACATTAAATAAAGAATACAACTGGGGCACTGAGAAGAACTTCAAGAACTAAGGCAAATCACTTAAAAAACTTGCTTAAAATAAAGATCAAGACTACAAGAGGTGCAGTTATTCATTTCTTCTATCTAGAGTAATTCAAGACCCATGGAGGAAATCAGTCCTGACATGCTATGAGGACAAAAAGCTCAAAGAACATGCTGGAAAAGACAGGGCAGATATAAGGCATTACAAATTAGATGACTTCCTGCAGAGAAATGGGAAGGCAGAGATGATTTTAAGCAACAGCTGAAACAATAACTTCTTTAAACTAGTTCCCCTTACGGCACAACAGCACAAGACAATCTAGAGCACTCGCCGCTTAAATCCACACTAACCATATCATATCCACATCAGTCACTGTTAGAAAGGGAAATTCATTCCAGTAAATCACACAAGGTGGTCTTATCACACCAATCTGCCGCTGTCTGCCACAGTATGTCATTGCTTGGCCATCAGTCTGACCACTCTCAGATGTTGCCAGACAGGACAGTAAGAGAGTTGTGAGGAAGGTGTGGGAGAGGGAGAACTTTGTGGGCTCTCAGAGACCTCTTTTTCAGTAGGTGAGGCCACCGAGAAGAAGTATGAAAGCATCCTGGATAGATGCAACAGGCCAGCACTGCATTTTGCAAGGCCAGAGAGAATTTGCCGTAAGAATCAAGACT
The DNA here is from genome assembly GCA_013400195.1 of Aramus guarauna. Taxonomy (NCBI): domain Eukaryota; kingdom Metazoa; phylum Chordata; class Aves; order Gruiformes; family Aramidae; genus Aramus; species Aramus guarauna. Next base: position 451,274 of record VXBL01008406.1, on the reverse strand, counting down.
AAGGTGAAAGACAGGATGAGATATTACCGCATAGATGCAGCAAAAAGTCTGAAAAGACTTGCTCCCAAAATAACCTGTGAGGTTTGGACACAGAATGGCTGTACAAAACTAAAAGAAACATATGTATGATACCCATGTTACAGCCTGAGTGACCGGCAGGATGGCAATGTTGTCTACAATGATCCACAAAGGAGCAGATAAATATGCTTGGTGTTAAGGGAATAAGTACTCCTACTCAGATGGGCTATGACTTAGCTGACAGCTACAAAGACATTCCTGGAATCCAGTTTGGAAAGATGGAAAGAAGTCTGGAGATGGATGCAGAGAATGGTAAACAGAGGTACAATATTAAAGAAAAGGTGCACAGTGACCATGTTGGTAACATGTCAAAGACTGAACCTCTAGACACTTAGAATTATTCTTAAAACTCTTGAATATTTGTCAAAAAACTGAGCATACGAAAAATCCTGGTAATGGTGTTTCCTTAAATTGGCAAAGAACCTGAAAATAACTGTGAGGTACAAACTCAGAGGCTACTGAAACTCCTCCATGTTGATGTTCTGAAGTTTTAGTCATCTGATTGTAGCATGCACATAAGGAAATGAAGTGTCACATGAATACCATGTGGTAGGATTGTGGGTTAAGCTCATCTTTCAAAACTTTATGACCACCAGGGCCAGTGGAACTACGCGCAGGGATAAAAACTCATAAATAAGAATGTCTTTGCTGAGTCCAAGGCTTAATGTCTACTAATGTTCAACTTCAAAAAACACCATGCCCAAAACTGCTAGAAAATATTATAAACACGAAAAGTGGAATACCTACCACAAAATCACTCGTAAAGTCACCAATAAAATGGCAGGTGGCTGTAATGTTAATGATATTTCAAAAACAGTTGCCACTTAAATAAAAAAAACCCTGTTATTTCACAGTGAATGGACATTTCCCATGAAGAAGGATGTCAGCTTGAAATCTAGCTAGCAGAGAAGAATTCACTAAATCTCTCATGAAATGTTGTGGTTTGTAATTTCTTTTATCTATAGAAAGAAGGAAAAAAAGAAAAAAAAATAGATATTTTCTGACCTCAAGAAACTATTGAAAAGCAACAGCTAGAATCATACCCTAGAGTACTGCCAAATGAAAGCCAAGAAAACATGAATTTTAGTCCCATTTTTCTCAGGATTTGGACAATTTAGAAAAGGGGTTTGGAAAGAGTTAGCTTAGGACAGAGAAGCAGGCTAGGTGGCTTCGTGAACCACGTGGATGAGTCCTCAGGTTGATCTGCTCAGCCTACAGCCCTTCAGGCCAAGCAGGACATATGCTCAGACTCTGGACAGAGTCCCATATTCAGCAAAATGGTCTGATTCTCACTAACATCTTAATTTCCTTTCCAATTTATTTAGGGCATTCAGTAGATGACATGAATTGCTCTTCTGCAAACATGTAATTGCAACCTTTAAAATTCTTCTCTAGTTCCAAGTAAATGTCCTTAAGGAAGAAAAACATTGATCAATGGTGAATCATATGTTTGCCCCCTGATTTAAGTAACTTCTTAACTCTAAGGTACTGGAAGGGAAAATCTTTCATGCATGACCTTCAGATGCAAAGTTTCTGTTATGCTTTAAAAGCCTTTCACTATATTTGCAATGGTAAACTTGCAGCAGACATCTTTTTGGCCAGAGACTATCAGTCTGACTCCTGAATGGAACGGAGCATTCAGCACTGAACAAAACAGACAGCCCTCTGTATCACAGCATGTAAAAACATTCTCTGCACAGAACTCTAGGTCCCTGAAAAGGTAGAAATAAAAAAAGTAAAATCATTTTCATATCCATATCAATAGCTTACGGAAATGTCCCAACTTGCTTTCAAAGTTTGACGGTTATTCATAATAATTCCTTTGAACATCTCCCAAATGTCCCCTGAACATCTCAAAACTAGAAGCTATATAGGAGTTATTTGTCAGAGATACCCTGATGTCTATTTTTATTTGGCAATAGATCGTCAGGCAGTACACGTTTAACTCTATCAACATACCAAAGATCACACTGAAATATATACTGGCAAATCTATTTCAAGGGGGTACATTTGCTAGCTGTACAGCTACATATCAGGAGCAATAATTCAAATCACACTACAATGTCAGTAGAACATGGGAAAACAAATCCTACTTTAATTTCTTCAGGAAGCTGGTGAATTTTGTATATCAGGTTCTGCTTTTGCAGAGCAAAGACTGGGGAATTTCCAGGGGCAATGGATTTAGATGTTAATCTTCAGGAAAATCTGCCCTAGGATGTCTTTCTATTTAAAAGGTGGTTTTAATTTATAATCTGTGATTCCATGGGTGTATCCACTCAGCTTTTCCTCTTTGTGAAACAAATCACACTATAACATCTCAGCAATTCATACTTAGACACCAACAGCTTCAGAATTGCCTTACCCTACTCAGAAATGGAACAGATGCATCATTAGAGGGCTTTTTCCACTGTAAATTTATGCATTTAGTATACACACAGACACTGTATACAATAAATAAAAGCACAAGGATTTGAAGAGTGCTCACCATAAGTGAGAATATACAGTGGTTTTCCATTAGTATCCATAGTGGTTAGGCAAGGAGCTTTCGGTGAGATGGTCCCCCATCGCTGTAAAGCTGCTTCCAGAGAAGGCGGCCAATTTGTAACCACACCTAATTGTTCCCCACGCATAGCCAACATCTGAGCTCCTTCTGGCTTTGGCTGGTTTGGATCTGGCTGTTGAACTTATGATTATGAAAAGATATACAGTTACCATGAAAATTCTATACCCTGTGTACACCTGTGTAACCAAGAGAATAAGTTACCTTTGCAAAATATCCTGAAAATAATAACATGTTAGGAGGTATTGAGAAACAACAGAGAAATATAACAGAATAATTAACTTCTAACTTTAACAGAGATGAAGCAACTGAAACATCTCAGGAATGCACGTGCTTACGCTTACACTAGCTCTACAAGCAGGGAAAGAAACTGCTGAGGCAGCATGCATATATTCATCTTTGAAATAATCAACCTTTCTTTATTCCTAAAGAGAGATGGAGAAGACTTTTTCCTGGCAAAAACGCGGTAATGAGATGAACTGCAGAACTACTGAAAAAAATGTACTTTAACAAGTCATCAGTAACAGATTGATTTAAGTCATGTTCTGTTACTCTGCTTTCTTCTAAACTATTATGAAGACTACTTAAATCTCCACATCCTGGCAAATCTTAATTCTCAAAGCACTGGCCTCCTTAAAAAAAAATTCCATTTATTGACTTTATCCTTGTTTCTATCTTATATTTAGTTCATTTTCCAATGCTTCTCTGTTACACAAAGGATGTGTAAAACATTTAACATGCTCCCTCACTGACAGTTTTTCTCATATTGGTGTTCAACAGCAATGGCTGTAACCCACAGCTGTGTGTTCTCAAAGTAGAGCTTCACTCTCTTCTGTCATTTCTTTGCAAGCAGAACCAGGAGCTGAGCAAGCAAGAGAGACTTTTGACTCTAGAGTACTACATCCAAGCTCACTACAAGCAGATTTCACTGAATACTGACGCTTTTTGGTACTTGCCAGTACATGGAGGGCTTACTTAGCTTTTGAGAAAGTCAATGTGTGAGACAAACATTTTACAGAGTTTTAATAAGAGATCCCCAAACCTTTTGAAAAACAGTCATTTTACCTTCTAACAATTCCTCAAAGTCATCTACAAAGAACTCTCGTAATGGTGGTCGTTTGGGCCGTTTTAGTGTATTGACCAGCTGCTGAATCTTTGCTGACACTCTGCTGCTCACTGGTACTCCTGCAGGACAGGGATCAATGGAGACATCAGTCGACTGCTATGCTGAACGCCACCAGACGTTAAGTGGGGTAAGAAAAAGTCTAGGACTGCAAGGCCACCACAACTACAGTTTCATGCCATACCGTGACTCAAGTATTCAACATTAAGACATTAAGATCATTTCAGCAAAAAGGAACAATGACGCCTAGTTTAAAGAAAAACAATACAACAATGTCAGAGTGAGCTTGCAAAATTAGAGGGGAAACAGCACATAGACTGAGGGAGAGAAGCACAGTGAAAAACCCTTCCCTAGAGCAAATGTTAGTAACCTTAGAGAACTCTTCTGGGTGGCATTAGCAATGGCCAGTGAGAAGACAGGCATTGGCTCTCCCCACGATCACTGGTCATACCCACATTGTCTGACTAAACTGCAGCTCAGCAAGGAGTGTGGGTCACAGGCTCTGCCCCATCATTTATTCTGGGTTGCTCTTTACACTGCAGTGGACGTCTGTCCAATAACCATCTTAAACATGGTTCACATCTTTGTATTACTTCAGCATGACCCTGTATTCCCTGAACATCCCTACAGCCAATCCCACCAGCCAGCAACCTCCAAAGGGATCGTGCTTGCCCACACAGCACTTTGAAAAGCACAATTCTGAACAGGAGCATGGGGCAAGGGGCACTTTTATAATGTAATCCCATCAATCACCTTCCTTTTCCCTAGTCGAGTGCAAAGCCTCCGCAACATTCATGTCATCTGTTCCTGAACTCTGCCACTGCATTACAGGAATTTCAACTTCCTACCCTTCCATAAGGCTGGCTCCAAAGCTTTTACCAAGTGGTTCTTAAAGCTGAAGCTGCTAAGTTTAGATGTGATACACTTGGTCAACTATTCCACACCTTGCTGAAATACTGTTTAATAAGTTTTAGAAAAGAGGAGCAGTAAATAAGAAAGGGTTTACAAATAACTGTTTTTCAAAAAAAAATATACTCAGAAAATAAAACTTCAAACACGTCACTTTTTAAGATATAGCCATCCTAGCATGTCACTTTCTTTGCCATTTAAAAAACAGACTAGCTGTAACCAGGCAGCATGATAAAAGCAGATCTAAAGAGATTCATTGCTTTCTTTTGCCAAACAATTTCTACAGAGAATCAGCTCTGCTGATTAAAAAATATTTCTCTATGTCGGCTTCATTTATACCAGTTTATTTTAGGACTGTAAAGATGCTGCAACTTTGTACGTGTTTATAAATGAAAAGTGCCCAGAAGAAACAAAGAGCAGATGCATACAGTAACCACTACAAAGGTTATGATACTTGAAAAAAAGCCAGTTTTGCTTTGTGACATACCATCACCAGTCTCCATAAGTTCAGCATTTCCATACTTTGGTGCCACCCGTGCCGTTGATCCTTGTGGTCTTTCTACTTGTATTGAGTGTTCTGAGGTGTAAGTGGTAACATCTGGAGGGGCAGAATGATTTTCTGTGAAAAATAAGTTGAAAGGTTTAACGGTGTACCTCTAGTGTTGAAGGGCAGAAAAGCAAAGGGGAGAGGAAAGGATACCATCTGGGTTTTTTTCCCCCACCATTTGAACGGGCGTTAAAGTCAATGCACAAAATGTATGTACACAACTATAATTTACAGCATGGTTTTAATAAATAAAATTTCTGCTGATTAAAACAGGGGCTGTATATCTGCAATCATACAAGCAATAGGCTAAAAAAAAATTATACAATTAGGTTGTAGGTTCTCCACTGATATTTAATTTTATACTAAGTTAAAGCTTGTGAACAGCCTCAAATAGAAAAGACCCAGACAAATATACTTCTGATAGATCTTGCACCTTTTTTTCTAAATAAAAAGAATACAGCATGCTGTCAATCACTTGCAAGTGCCAATGCACATCCCTTTTATAACCTCTATATTTTGAATATGTCAATTTTAGTTAAGAAAGGAATTTGCTCGTATATTAGGGAAAAAATCAATCGCAGCAGGGTTGGAATCCAGGGGAACGAAAGAAAATGTAAAGAAACATGAACTTTGCATTCTGCATGGACACTTGCTTGTCTACTATTTTTAGACAGAGCTATTTCAATTCTTCCGCATAACAAAGACTTGCCTTCCATAAGGCAAACACAATTTGGTCTGACTCATGCCAGCACTGCTAAACAGGTCCACAGAGCTAATCTTTCTCTTTCATAGCCCGATAACTCAGCATGCAACCACAATTTGTTTTCCCATGTTTTCAAGTCTGAGTCTGTATTACCTACGTATTTGTACTATTTTTATGGGTTGTCTCATAATTTTTTTTCCAGGTTTTTATCAGCATTAGAGTAGATGGAGATAAATACCATGAGCAATTAACAACTTCTCTCTCGACTGACATAAATGTTAACCAGCAGCCTATGAGATACAAAAGAAGGTAGGTCTTCGTTCTGCTGCCGTTGAAGAGGAATGCACTCCATTTCACAATAGGGTAAGAGTCTTTAAAAATGCAAAAATTCTGAAGAAACTTTACCTTGTTCCAATACTATTTTCAAGATATGGTTTTTATTAAATCTGTCCTATAAGCATTATGGTGTCATAACTCTACTACAACACAAACTTCTACAGAAAATTTCACCTCAAATGCACTATATAAAGCATTTTTATGTGTCTTGAACTCTGGATCACTGTCATTTTTGTGCATTCAATCCCAAATTCATGCACCACCAACAGAGATAACTAATTTTTAAGGCTACACATACAGTAACAGGATGCTATAATAGATGCATATTTTGCATACTTCTCATACGAAGGTAGCATTTGACAATCATAATGAAAAATTAAGACATGATATTAATGTCTGTAGTTGTTACTTCATGTTTATATTAATGAACATCGTAAGGACTCAACCTTATCACTCAACCACAGTATCTGGTTGAGGAAAACACAAGATAGCTTTTATCGTGCAACTCAAAAACATTTTGCATCCTACACAGGTCCAGTAGAGCCTTTTGATTCTGATCACATCCATTGTTGTATTTTTACTGAAAGAAACACCTTATACGGTGCTATAAATGACCAACTGAAATATAATAGCTTGGACAATAAAGCTTATGCTGGTAATTGTTTGAATAATGTCTTCATTTTAGATGTCTTGTCATTATCAACTATTTTAGACTCAGCACAATTTTTGCCCTTTCTTGCTAAGTGGCAAGAGCTTTTTATAGATCATGATTGAATTACCCAATAACTAAGTCAATTAAAAAATGCTGATGTTTATCTTCTTATGTTTTACTTATAATGCAGTTTTGCTATGCAAATAGAAGAGGAGATCATGACTAAGAAAATAATTGTACTTAGTCAGCTGTTACTAACATGAGAGAGTATTTCTAAAGTTAGTTATAATTGTTTACATCTTTCCAGTGAAGTATTTCCATCTTTCAGACTTTACAAGGCAAACTGGATTGGAGTTAAAGTATCTCCTTTCAGATTTTAGCACTGAAATGAATTTTTTTTTAATGCATGGGAGAGAAGATACGTGATCCAAAGCACCGCATAGCAGAGATGCTGTTCATTCAGATCTATACACTTGAAACCAAATACTTCTTTGTAACACATGGTGCTGAGCAGGGTGAAATAACCTGAGAAAGAAGCTTCATGCTCTCTTGTAAAAGTGTTTCCTTCTGAATAAGCAGCACTGACACTGGAAATTACCTAAAAGAAACTCCCTTCCCAAGGTGGCCACTACTGGCTGGCCAAAGAGTGGGGTGTTAGCACCCTGGCTGCCCACCTGCTATTCACATTCCCGTTAAGAAGAGCCCTTATCCAGCAGAGGAGGAACATTAAGGTTTGTCTTGCTGTGTTCCTTTATAGAATCTGCTTAACAGATGTCTTATCATGGCAAGACCCACAGCTGTAGGTTTCATCCATTAGATTTACAAATCCTCAGTTGGTTCCCTTCTCAGAGTCAGGCTTGGAGAAATTAAAGCCATACAAACCAAAATTTGGTCTGAATGACTTCTAAAGAAAAGCATAATTGTTATGTTATGTGAAATGTACCCTTTTCTGTATAGAACAGTCAATCCAGGCTTAGACTATGGACACAACCTGTATAGAGCTGCTTGGTCTTATGTCAGGTAACTTGAAGCACTGTTTGAGGTTTAGCTAAGAATAATGATCTTGACACATTCTTTGACTAGAAAGTAGAAAACTCTGACAGCTGCATGACTTCAAAGCATTTCCTCCATCAAACATACATATTTGCGTCACCTCCTCTTCCCACCTCCTTCAATATTCTTGCATTAGAAGATCACAGACAGAACAGCTGTTTCCAGTTACGGCTCTCTTCATTTCTGCCACTGGAGTGATATAATTTACCCCATTTCATGAAAATCAGAAAAAGCACATTCACAGAGGGATAGAGTGTGTGCACTGACAGAGGCCCATGTTTGAGGAGAAGCAAAGAGGTGGAGGAATACTTTTCAGTGGAAATTTGGAAGCACACAAAAGCACCATGTGTTTGAAAAGTCTCTGGGAACTCAAAAAGCATCCCTGCAATGCTACACTTGAAGAAAATGTAGCCTTTTCTCCCAAACAAGCTGGCTCTTCTGGTTGTCAGGGGAGTGAAATCCAGAGTCAGAGCTGTGGCTTTTTCCATCAGCTGGGTTTCTCCCGTATTGCTGTCCAGGTGACAGGCAGTATTTTAAACTAGTCTTCTGTATTGTAAGTTAATATTCCCCCTCAGAACACATAAAAATTTTAAGGTTGTCAGAAAACAATCAGCCATGCCTTATGGCACATGTTTATATATTTACTTTATTAGAACTCTATGTAGCCTTTAATTTGGATAGAGACCTTTGATTTTCAAACAGACACACGTTTCAAGCATATAAAAGAAATATTAAATGTACCTACAGGATCAAAAATTTGTAGTGAGATGTTTAACTCTTTATATAAATTTACTATCATAGGTAAGTGCTGTGTGGTTTTCATTACATGAGCTTTCTGAGCTTTGTGATGTGCTTTCTCTTCTTGAGACCAAAAAATATAAGACAGACAAATGAAAGCTTAAAGAGCTTAGAAATATATAGCACTGACCCAAAGAACATTAGATATTTTTTACAGATTTCACTGGTTTGACCTCTAAATTCAAGAATTACCCAACACATTTGTGAGACCTATGCCAAACTAGAGATTCTCTCTGTAGCTTAGTGCAGAAACCTGAGCATCTTAAAGTTGAGAATAAATATTTAAAGGATATCTATCCTAATCTAGAACTTTGGCCATCATAGAGCAGCAGCAGCAGCCAAATTAAATGAATAGTAAAACATTAAAAACATATAATAGCTTATGCAAATTATCTAAATGATCCACAAAGCTGAACTCTGATTATATTATAGTCAAAGCTTTTTATCAAATCCCTTCTCAGAACTGCATTACAGTACTTAAACTGGAAAAATCTCCCTTTGAGTCTCTGATGCACTCTGGAGGTCAAATCCTAGCGGATATCAGAATGGAGGGCTTTTTTTTGTTATCCTTAAAGGTCTTTCCTGTTGCCCCTTAAATTTGTATTTATCAAAATTGGCACCTTCAGAGAATGGCAGGATGTCCTTACATATTTACAGATTATTTCTCTCTTGTAGGCTGACCTGTCTCTGGAGAACAACTCCCTGGACCAAAGAAACATCAAGGCATGGGAACAGCTGTTCTTTGTGATCAAGAACAAATTGTCTCCAGTAGCTGAGGAGCTTCAGAGAGCAGGATTACTCTTTCCTTTCACCTTCTCTCCTACCAAAGAGGATTATTCATCTATGATCAATGGCACACTGCTTCTGAAAGAGCAAGGCTATCTGTGGGAACGCTTCAAATCTATTACCTCTTAGAATACATTTAAACGCAAAATCCACCTCCTCGGACTGAAAAGAAACAGAAGAGCCATTTAATTTCAAATTCTTACAGAAAGCAGCTCACCCATGAAGAAATACATCTTACAGTTATCGCCTGTGCAGCCTCTCTTACATTTCCAATGATCTTAGCAACAACACCTGATGATAACCTTAAGATCACAGTCTCAATCTGCTAGCAGGTATCACTCATATTTTGTGTACAAATAACCTTTGCATTACTACATCACAGCTACTGTCCAACTAGAGATGCAATTTAAGGTATCGTATTGTCAGAACTACTAAAACTATGTATACACTGAAGTAAGCTTAATTGCTTCCTTCAAAGGAGAGATCTTTCCAGTCAACAACAAGGCAAAATTAAAACAAGTAAAAGAAGTAGTATTTCTCCTCTTCTGCAGAATACTGCCATCTTAATTTAGCTCTATAAATGCTGTATTATTTACCGCAAACTCAGTGATTATAAAAGAAGACTTACTGTGCCAGATTTAAAATTACTGAAATGTCACATTATAAAGAAGCTATATTTAAAGGCACATTAAGACTTGGTGTGTGAGTAATGCAACCTTTTAGAGTTTGGATAAATTTAATTCTCTTTGCTATAATTTCCTCTAGCATTTCAAGATGAAGTCACAGAAAATAACCAAATGCAATGATTAATGTGTTCAGAACTGAATGTGTTTCTAAAACAAGGTTCTAAGCTATTCATTTAGCATGAATTTAAGAATACAATAGAAATTCTTCCCCTGACTGCAATTCAGCAATTCCAGACCATGGTGAGAGGATTACTTATCTGAAAATACAGGTGTTACATCAAGCTATACTCAGAGAGGGAAAAAAAAGGGGGATACAGACTACTGTACCAGCACATAAAATCAGGAACATTTAAGATGCTTTCATGTATCTCATTACATATACTTGATAATGAATGATCAGCCGAGTAACAGTCACACAAAACTGCATGTCATACGTGTAGTAGAACAGTAGCAAGGTTCCTTTATCTGTTCCAATATAGATTCCAACAGATTTTCAGTGAGGCAACCTAAAATACACAGCCTCAGCCAGGATGCACCCAAAGCAAATGCCTCGTACGATAAACAGCAGTTACTGGAGAATGAAGGGAAAACAAGCCTTGCTCTCCATGTGCCTAATCGAATAGCTGCCTCATTTTAATGAAGATTAACGTCAATGGCACAATATTCAGAAATAATTAATGACTGTGATGCTGAGCCCTAATGGAAAGAAAGCTTTGACTTCCTAGGATCTTTCCAAAGGACATAAACAAGCTACTAATAACAATTACAGCTCCCTTGTCTGAAGGTATATAATAGTCTTTCCCAAGGATTATAATAGCTAGATATTCCAGCCCAAGTATTCTAGATTCAATTAAGGGCAGAAAAAAACATGTTTAAGAGGACCTACTGTTAACAGAATTATCAAAAATCACTCAAACTATGTAAAACTATGTAAACTAAGTGTTGCTGCAGTAGGGGAAACTCATATGCCAGCAACCCCTAATGCTACATCCACTGATTTTCCTTACTGATGGATCCTACAGAGATCTTTTTTAGTGCTAAGTAATGAAAGTCATGCAACTGCATGTTTTAAGATGTTTGGTAGCCAACAGCTAGACCCTGATTGCCACAATGTAAGTTTACCCCCAAATCTAAATTGCCAGGTATTTTTCCCTCACAAAATAAGAAGATAGAACTATGTCCCCATATAATATATGTAAATAGAAAAAAGAAAGGAAAGAAGAAAAAACACAGGAAAGTCTTTTATAGTACTTCATATAGCAACATCAGCTGAACGTGACAGACACAATTCATGTTAAACTGGACACACTCAAAATGTCCGTATACTAACCTATATGCGTTTGAGCCATAACATCAGCTAGTCTGTGTGCAGCACCACTGCCTCCACTTTGTGTCGAGGAGGAGGAAGTGGTTGATGTTGTAGAGCCGTGGATCGCTTGACTGATCCAATGTTCCATGTTTATACTCCCCTGACTTGAGGTGGGAGTTCCCTGGGAGTCGCCCTGTACCGAGCCTTCATCTTCTGAACCAGAAGAAGTATCTAGTAATTAAAAGCAGCTTGTTAACTTGCAGTGCTTTTGGGTTTTCTTAAAAGAAATAAGGCATGTTCACGTTGCAAATCTAAAGATAACTGTCATTAAGAAAAACACATGAAGGTAGGCAAACATAGTAAGAAAAGTCTGTAATACTGAAAGCCCTGAAATGAAGTCAATTGCTAACTGTGCACGGACAGAGCTTTCCTGCTCTAGTGCCATGGCTTGTGTATTGTTGAACAAAAATAAGGATAATAAAAGATTAATAACCTTTTCTTTATATATTTCTTTATAAAAGATCCTTTATAACATGGCTTGAGAATCTTCTGAAGATCTCCAACCGTGTATTAACAATGCAGAATACCCAAAATACTTTCCCAAGCTTACTCCATAAAGTCTGTGAAAAACTTTTACAATTGTAGAAAGTCATCTCAGTGAGAAATGGAGTCCCAGCTGGATTCAGTGAGCATTGCCTGAGATGTGGGGTATTTTCAGTCTAGCTGGTAAAAGAGCAGATAAATTTGAAAAGGAATGTCATGACTAATTGTAAAGACAATGTTCCATTGTAGGGTTAGGGAATAAACTAGAAACTTCAAAGTAACTTGAATCACAGAAAATATGACAAGTTGGCTGGTTAGGTCCTCACAAGACCAAAAGGACCAATGCAAGTTCAGGTACCATCAAAGGCAAAGCAATCACACAAACTGCCCCAGCTGACTTTCCAACCATTCAGTTTACCTTCTCCTCTTTAGACATGCCTCAACGTTATGCTCAGTGTGCTTCAAATGACATTTTCATTACTACCTATGCAAGCAGATTATTAGTTTATCACAGCACAAAGAACCATTTTTAAAATTCTCCTAAAATATACAGAGATGCTCACCTGGAGGTGTGTAGGCATCCATTGATGTTTGCACCACCAACGAACGTCGTTTTGAGGGCATGGGGACTGCCATTTTCCTTTCTTTATGTTTAGCAAGGGCTGCCTGAACTGCTTCTGTGTGGACATCTGGAAGGAAAGAGAGATTTCAAGCTAGCGTTCAGACAGAAGTGAGCTGTTTGTTTGTGCCTTCAGTGCACCTGCGCGCAGGTTGGTCTGTATGCCAGCTAGGCTGACAATGCATATCGGATGATGAAAGGCGAGGAACGGATGGGATCTCAGAGGGACTGCGTGAGTTCTCCTCGCTGTGGAAAAAGCAGCTATAGTGAAAAGTGCCGTACCAACAAACAAGCCCTTCAAGCTGTACAATACTCCCAGTACGGTGTTGCAGTATTTGAAGAGTAGGAACTCCGCTTCCCCAGAGCAAACCTCTGTTTAACCAAGACCTGTTACTTCAGCAACCATTACTGTTTTCAGTGACAGCATGGTGTATTAATATCACCTGTTTTTTAAATGAATGAGATTTCCAATTTACACAAAAGTCACACAGACTATGCGAACAGGAACATGTACTTGAAAGGTAAGAGGCATGTGAAATGTCACAACAGAAACGGTAGCAAGTGTCCCATTCCCAAATCCTCCCCCTGCCTCCTTCATTTGGCTTTATTCACAGAAAAATAAGTATTACGTAGGGTTGGCCTGAGGTGGAATGAGAAGGAAAAGCACCCTGAGCACAGGCCTGGTGCTTTGCAGGTGGGTGCTATACACAGCTCACACCAGCCCACTCCAAAGCAGCACACAGATCCCTTCTCCACGGAGACATCCCCAGTGAAGAGCTTCTGTACCTTTCACATGTATCTGAAAAAGACCGTTTATCATGTCTAAAAGACACTAGCAACATGTTTCAATTAATTACTTTGTTTTGTGCAAATCTTTTAATTACTACCACAACTATACATTGAAATAAGACTGCCTTTACTTTACTACCTTGCACTATTTGTCTGCATATTTCTATGGGTTTGGGACAAGACGCACCTGGGGAGATTGTATGCAAAACACATGGCGGTCAACAAAAGTCACTTATGGTTAAAGAAGTTGCCACACACTGACCATCTGGCACACAACTGGAAGCACCTTAGACGTTGCCTTTTAACCAGTCACTGTTAGCCAGCTGTAGAAAATGCAGCAACCTGTGCGCACTATTTAGCTGTTCCCATTTGTGAAGTAGGAGCATAATGAAGCAGGTTTAATCTGGAGTGATCCCACTTCTGCCGCTGCTAAGTTTGAAGACCACCCTTGTAGGCTGGTTTGGCAGCACACAGCCTGTTTCCTACTCCTGCGTCGATGTGGTGGCAGTTCTGAACAGGCAACGTTCCCCAGGAAAAGCAACAGGAAAGAGAAGAGTGTATGTATCTCTAAATAAAGAGCTGTCGGTTGGATCACATCAGCATAAGTTACTTGTTTTAAGTAACAACTGGGAAGGATGACTAGCAGCATTAGATGATACACTGCTGATAAGCTGCAAGGTCTCATTTTCAATAATAGTGTTCCCCATCTTCTGCCAGGGTTTAAGCACCTCTCCGTAGAAAGACTGCAGGGAAGAGTAAGTCTAAGAAAAAGGATGTTATCAGCTGCTTCTGTGAGCTGATTCTTGCATTTGTTTTAAATCATGAAGAGGATGAGCACGTCAGCAAAAGCAAAGCAAGAAAAGCAAATGGCAAAGCTAGAAAAGCATACTCAAAAGATAAAAGAGTTTTTCGGCTGATGGACCAAAATGGAGGAAGACTGCAATACTAAAACCAAACCAGAAAACAATTTCTCTCCTGTCAAGTCATTATTTTAAAGTAGAAGGTTTAAGGTCTTTCTTATAATTAAAACCTGTTGAAAAGTTTATGTGAAAAAAATCAGGCTAAGAAAATAAACAGTGTAAGTCTTTACCTAACAGCATATCCCCAAGATAAATTCCTATCTGCTCACTCCACACCAATGCCAGTAACTTACACAGGACTGAACACGCTCACTAATAGTTTGTGTTTCTTATTCAACCAACATGGAAAATTCTTGGTTTTCCTTCAAAGGATAGCAATTACATATCAAGCACTAAAAAATGAGCTTTCCCTTTTAAAAAACCACAGAACTCTACAGCAATTTTTGGAAGACAATAAATTTTGCTGTTCAAGACAGAAAGAATTATTTGTATAATAATGTATTTAGGAATGTTTTTTACTGTATTGTGAGACAGATGAGGAGTAACTCAAATTCTTCAAAAGTTTTTTAAAGGACAGCTGACAGACAATCAGTATTAAAATGCTTAGTGACAGCTGGACACTGAATCATAACTTGCAAATTCTTTGATTTCTTTTTTGATGCTTTTTGATGTAAAAAGGTAAACTCATCAGCTTAATTAAAAAACACTCTGCAGGGTTTTGATTTTCAAATGAATCCATGGGAGTCCAGGAATTGAATTGTTTTCTTAATAAAGCACATGCCTGATATGTTTATTTGTAATGGGTTACTGTGGAATAAACAAAACTGTAGCTTACAAAAAAAACCCCAAAACCCAAAACACAACCCCACAGGAAAGCAAAAACAATGGGAAAGATAAGAAACTCTGAATAAACAAGAGGGAAGCTGACTGGGGAGAAGGAACATGCACACCTGCTCCCAGCCCAGCCTGCAAGGCCAACTATTCTGAGGGCATTACTCAGAGTATGGAGGCTATGAAAACAAACAGGACACGTGTCTAGAAAAGGCTGAAGGCAAGACAGTCCAGAGATGGTCCAGGGACCATCAGCAAGAGTTTTAAAGGGGAGAGGAAAAAAAGGCAGCAGAAAGAGTCAAGCTTGGATGAAAAAATCTTTTCACAACGTTCTCTCCCATGAATAAAACTTGGCTAAATGAAGTGTCTCTAAGCATAGAAGGAAAGGCTAAGGATTAGGTGAAGAATGAGTAACAGCCTATATAGTTTGTTTGGTCTTCTTTTTGAATGAAAGCCTATTGATGGGTTCTGAAGATGCTCTTCAACCTATTTTGACAGTTTTGTATAGAGTTGGACTTGTCAACTCATGAACAGCATTCAAGCCTTTCATACCTAGAGACTAAGTCCCAAAGTATTGAGAAATCAGAGAGGTGAGGGAAAGCCAGACTGATACTTAAGATTTACACTTGAGAACAACTCATGGGTTATAACATCTACCCTGTAAGCACAGCAAGACAGAAACAGTAAGTAGGGTTGTTCCCACCAAATATCAGCTTCAGGTATGCACTTTTCATACACATGCTTTGCTTTTCTCTAGGTTTTAGTTTTGCTTTTCTGATCTACAAGCCAACTTTGCTGATGTATCACAAGGAATGTTAACCAAAATACAACTAATAGTCTCTTTTCATAATTTTATGAAGCATGGATTTAAACCTAAACTGCAACGTACATTCCTCACCAAAGGGTGACCCTGGTGGTTTGCTTCTCATCAATTTGAGCAAGAGTGAGGTAGCTCTTTGCCTTTATCTTGGTGAAAGATGGTGTCCATCATAGTGGATGTGACCCGTTCTCTCTCACTGCTTGCCCACAATCTGTCTCTAGTAGCTACTGAAAAAATACAAGGAGACTTGTAATAGGAATTTATACAACAGTAACTGGAAGCTCCTTGCTCACTAAAGGAAGGAAAACCACATTTGTGAAACACACTGGTACAAAGTATCATGAGGGTAAGAAGACATATCCAGGTTCCCTCGGGACAGGAAACTGCTTATCCCCCCGAATCCCGTCAGCACAAAGCAGTTTGTATTCTCCACATATCACACAGAGCATCAGCAGAGAACGTCACATTAGAATTTCAAACTCTCTCTGGCAGGGTGATGCCCCTTACATTGCAGGTCTGACAAAAGTGTCTGAACTGTCTTCTCAATCTACCCTGGCACACTCAGGCTAACCGAATTTATTGTATTGTGATTGAGCATTGCTTTAAAACACAGATTTCTTGTTAAATTTTCCTGAATAAAATTGTTCATGTATGAAGATTTTGTCCAGAAACGCCATGTTAGGAACTTTCCTTAATAAAAAAAAAAAAACACAAACCCAACCAATCAACAAAACCCCCAGCTCTCCTCTTTTTCCTCATAGTGTTGCATGCTACAATTTCTCACCTACTATAAACTTCTGATAGACTTTCAAACACAGATATACCTTGATGTAGTTATACTCAAGCCTTCTGAAAAAGTCCCAGGTTTAAGTGGAAAGAAAACGCTTTCAGGCAAAATGTTCTTTCATGTAGAAGTCTGTGACACTCTAACTACACTGTTACAGCTGATAAAACGACTCCAACTCCTGACCTTTCAAAGCACTCCTAAAGGTAACAAAATCTTTATAGTCTTCCCACCTGGCTTTTCCACAAGAAAGTCTCAACGGAAAATCTAGAGCATAGAGTAAAATACTACCACGTCTATCTACAGTAGTAGGAACCAATGTTCAGTTCCTTATCTGCTATTGTCCTCCACTGGTTGGTTGGCCAACCATATGTTGAATCCAATTTGTGAGTTTGTACTCAAGGAATCAGTAAATGGGAAAGAGTAAAGCAACGCATTTGGGAAAGGTAATTGCTTAACTTGTGCTGTTGCAATCAACCTTGTGTTCAGTATTCAACCTGACATATTTCTTACAGCCTGCCTGATAATACATAGCAAACTTCAGACAAAACAGCTCTGTCCCTTCTCTGTTGCATTCAAACTTTTTTTATTTCTGTATTCTCTCCCTTCACTTTGTAGAGAGGGCAAGCATACTTCTGAGAGCAAAGTCAGTAAGTGAAATACAAAGGAAGCGGAACTGTAAAAACAAGCACGTGGTAGAAAAAAAGTTTCCATTCAAAGAGCTAATGATCTATTAAACAAGAGAAGAGGCCTCAAAACAAAGGGCAGAGAAATTAAAACTGGCATAGAGAATGAGGGTCCGGAAGCTCAGACTCCCAGAGCAAAGACCCATGGCTCTGGCCACAGCGCTCCATAATCAGAAACTCTCATCTACTCCAAAGAGAGGTAAATTCCTCATTCCATCAGCAGGACGCATTGCCCAGCTCTCCCAGGAGGTGCTCTGCCTAGCACAGTCACTCTTTTCATCTAGTTTATCTCGTAACTTGGCACAATGCTGTGCTCCTTCTTTAACTGAAAAGGCTTAGAAAAAAAAAACAACCCACTAACATACATTCCTACACAGCACTAGCTTGCTATGGACACTATGTTCTCCATCGTCTTTCCCAGCTTTATGTCTCCGTGTGATCTAACGGCTGTATGTTTAACACACCGGTGCATTTGATTTTCCATGGAAAAGGGCGCAAACCCACCTCTCTGTTTCTGCGGAACAGAGTGACATCCTACCTGCGCTGGCACACTGCTCCGATGGGATCCTCCCAGCACAACACACCAGCGGGAGACCGGGGAGATGCTGGTTGGCACACAGCCCAGCCGGAGGGACGAGCCTGTGCTCAAAGACTTCTCATTTTAAATGAGTGGTGGCATGGGAGGGGGCAACCTCTTCACAACAGGGAGAACTGAGTGATAGAAGACATTAGGGAGATAACTGTATTAACTGCTGATAGAGCACTGTTCTAAAGTTAAATAAAAATGCCCAGAAATACAGAAGCAAACACTGTTAATTACAGACTGCTCACACTGTTGACTCCTTGCTCACAGTGTTCTTTACTCATTTATTCCCTATATTGTCAATGGCCTGGAACCTAGGGGTTTTTTGGGGGATACAACAATTTTTATTTAGTCAGAAGTTGGGTTGGCACACAGAAAAAGAGCCTGGCCAGGAGTTTTGGTCTGGTTTGTATTGGCTCTGGGGTAAGAAAAGTCTCTTCTGAACTCTTACTGAAGTGTTTCCAGGAGAACACACTTTTTCTTCTCCTTGCACAAACATATGTGTACTAAGAACAAATGGTGACTTTCCTCTGTGACAAGCTGTCCTCTCCTAGCTCTTTACTTTGGGGAAGACAGCATGTATAATCCTCCTAGGCTCAGATGAGCTCCACAAGCCAATGAGCCTTCCTTTCCTCAAGCAAGAAAGCAATTGTTGTGTGATGAACAAGGGCAGCCATTTTCTGGTCCACATGTGGAGTCATCCTGCGGTATCTCCTGTTTCTCTATGGCTGCTAGAAGAGCATTCTTTTGAAGTGTTCATCCTCATTTGGCATGGAGCATGATCCTGACTCGCCCTTCCCCTTACACCCCATCGACAGGGATGCCCCGTTCCTTACTTGGGCCAGATACAGTGCCCTTGAAAGCTCTGAACTGTAACTGAGACATTTGAAATGTGCTGCATATTCCTAGTCCTCCCACAGACTTTTGCAGCTTTTAGCAGAATGAGTTTGCTCCTTTTTGTTCAGCTCTTCTTTTTTAAAAAAAACAAAATCTATTCAGCAAATTACAGTTGCATTCTTCCTCAATGTGGAGGGGTTGTTAAATTTTTATCCTATCTAAGTTTAACATGCCTCAGTGGCTTCTTTTATTCAGTATTAGCTGCATTTGCTCCACAGGCATGTCAAACATTCAACATACTGTAAGTGATACCTCCTCACGGATCAGGGATCTGGGTTCTGCATGGATCACGAAACAGGGCACTCCTCCCATGGTAAGCATCAGCTACATTAAAAATTTCCATATTATAAAACTGTTCCTTGCACGCCTTGCATAAAATGCCTCAGCACACAAAAAAAACCCCAGTGTCTTCTTTTGTACTTAAATCAGGTCTTGCAGTTGTGTGTCAAGTAGTTCTCTTGCATCTAATTTATCATGCAGCCCTGTTTCTTTTTAAGACAAGAAATTTGACTGGCTGTAGAACGGAGTTGTGCATTGCTAGAATCAAGATAGCAGAAGTCTGTTTCCACCTATGTTCCAGACAGAATATATCACTTCCATTGTCATTGCTCGTGCTTTCAGTTTCCCAGTAATTATAAAGCCTTGATACCCAATCACCTGCTGTTTAAAAACACAAATATGGAAAATCAAGCTGTTGCCTAATTTTTGCTGTACAGATGCAGAATTATCTAACAGAGTCTCTACCATCTTCTGCAGCCTGGTTTTCCAGTTCTGAAGTAATGGTACTTCCATCCCTCCCTCCAGAGCATACCCCTGGAAGAATAAAACTGCTCGGAGACATCCCTAGATGTCACCTGAATGCATCCATTTCATCTGTTTGTTCCTTTTGCCTCATGTAATGCCTCTCCCCTAAGCTATTTTTCTCTTTTTTTCCTTCTTTTTTTTTTAAATTTAGCATTTGGAAACAATTTTCTTCCTTCGCTTTAGTAGCCAATTCCTGATAAAATGACGATACAACTGGGAGCATGACAGGTCCAAGAAAGTTTAGCATCCTTCCTTTTTAGGGGATAGTCCACAAACACAACTGACTTGCTCACAGAATGGCACATTATTAAGATTAAGAATGATGATGCTCTGCACTAATGAGTTGAGAAGGCCAAAAGATTTTTAATATGAGGTTATTTATGTACATATAATACATATTTATGTCTTATTTATTTTGCAGCAGAGGATCAGCCCTGAAGTCAGACATTTAACAAATAAGTAAACCCACAAACAAGCCTCTGTCTCAGGGAAGCCAGCATCTGGGGTGGCATCACGGAGAAGAGGTGGAAGAACAGGCAGAGAGGCGGCTTGCAGGAGGCAACGGGAGCAAGGGCAGTTATTGCTGCATCCACACATAGCGCAGCAGAAGACTCCTAACAGCTTCTGAGTTACTACTGGGAGGCAACTGATACTATGGGAAAACAGCACTATCAAACCAGCACTATCAAAGGTGAATTTTGACTGAAAAATCTAGATTAGGCAATGCTAAGTATAGCAGTAGTGTGCCAAGTAATTATACGGAGGAAAGGTTGGCAGTTGCTGCCTTACAGGAAACTAGTAGTTGAAAGCATGAAAGTCTCTTATGAGTTTAGTCAGACCTTTGTTGTAGCTGCCATGGAAACGGAGGATACACTGAGAATTTATTTCCTAATACGTGGCCTGTAAATACTCTGAGTAGAGATAATTTGGTAGCTACATCTATTGGAAATGCAATCAGGACATACTAAATAGGGTGAGACACGGTAAATGTGGTATCGTCAGAACAGATTACAGTTAGGCTTTGTCTTTTGATTGTCCTGGGCTGACAGCACTGACTTATTTTCAGGCAGATACAGGGCAAATGATTTCATAAAAATTGCTGTGTTCATCCAACACAGATCAGTCCTCGGAAAATCATCTCACCCCTGGGAATGTGAGAGTAAGTGAGTCCATATAAAAACAGATCCTTGCTGTGGGTGATGCTATAATGAAGCAGTCTCAGCGTACTTTCACAATCTCTCAGGGTATTAGGATAGGAAAGTAGAGAGCCCGAGCAGTGTGACACCTAATTCCTCTCCAGCTGCAAGCAGGTGTGCTATTAATTCCGAAATACGGCACTCACAACAAACACAGTGAATGCTCCACTGAATGCAACAACATCTGCTCTGAGATGACATTTATAGGAGGGCTGTGGAGGTTACTAACAGAAACAAACTGTTGCTTACAGTTCACAAAACAATTAAAGTGCCTAAGTTTCGGTCTTTGGGATGTTTAAATACTGGGCCTCTGGTTTTACTGGGAACTGCGGATACACGGACATGCAGGGAAAGTTCTGCTGACTTTTCATGAATTCGGAGCCAAATTTTTGTTGACCTGCACAATTTTTGACAATGAGAAGTCAACGTTTTAGAAAACATCCGCACTTCCGTAACGTGCCACTGAAAAAAGCCTGATTCCTCTCGGATGCTGCAGCCAAGAAACCCCACGGGTGCAGGAAACTGCGCTGCGTGTGCAGCAAAGGGCTGTGCTTGCCATCGGTCAGCGGCTGCCAAGTACCTCCCGGGCATCTCCTGCCTACCTCCTGGGGCACGCATGAAGAAGCCAGAAGCTTTGTATGTTCTCATGTGGTCAGGAGGCTTAGCTCTAAAGAAGAAAAGCATGGCTGTCATCTCCCGCTTTGGATGGCAATAGTGATAATCCATAATTCTGGGTGGAAGGAAGGTAAAAGCTGAACACGCAGATGGGAAAGCTGTATGGGCAAGCTGTGAAACACCGAGGTTATGCAATGGAAAGAGAGGACACCAAAACAGAAAACTGAACTCTTTATGACTCCACTTCTAGTTTTGCCTAAAGGCATGGCTTTTGCTTTACTTTGGATTCTTCAGGTATTATAATAAAGTTGATTTTAAAATGTTTTTCTCTAAACTCTGAGATTTAAAACTGTATTAACTCTACACATAAGTGAAATAAAAAAACCCAACATGCAGGCCTCCCACTAATAATTTCCATCCCTCCACTTATTTATTATCTCATTTGTAATGCAATCTGGAAGTCAGCTTCACATAGTGACTTCATCTCAGTCCCCCTTATTATACTATCTGAAGTAAATCAACTTTCTATTTGTTTCTCTCTGGAGATCCTTGAGTAATTTTCCCCAAGAGTTCTGCAATTATCCTTACAAATTTTTCTGCTGGGTCAAAAGCAAGGATGTGGTCATATAAATTACATCTTTGCAAAAGTTTTTCTTCAACCTCTTTTCTTCCCTGATTGAGTTGCAACTCAAAATTAAGTTTGTAAGGAAGCTAAATCAAATAGGAGATTAATTAATTTCTGAATAAGTGTGTCTAAAGCCAGGTTAATTAATTCAGATTAACTTTTCCAAGTAACCCTCGCTCACGTGAAGGATTAACAAATTCTTTGTTTTATGATGAGCCACCTTAATACGTATACACAGTCCTGTCTTGATACATAGCACATTCATCGTATTTTTCTTTCTCCTTATTCTTTGGAGAAATGCTAAATGATAAGGTTTAAATAAAAATGATTCCTCAAATCTTCCCATTCCGTCATTTCCCTTACCATGAACTTACAACTCTTATATTCTCCTAGGATAATTCTTCTTTGTCAGTTCTGACAAGATCACAGAATGAGATCTGCAACGTCCTTTCAAAAAGGCAAAATATAAGCTACCCATATATTTTAAAATCACCACGAGGTAAGTTGTAAGCACGCAAAATATCAGCAACCTTTGTTACAGTTCATACACCCACTTACCTCACGGTAAATGAGAACAATTGCATGGTAAGGCACGGACCAAAGCTCCTAGAGCAGAGCAGCTCAGCTACCCAGGGGCTGGTGCCCACTTCTCCTCTAGGACTGGGGTCTACAGGAAACGTTCTTTCATTGCTAGGTCCCTTATTTCAATGTCCTTCAAACCTAGCCTGGGAAGATTTGGTTTGAAGTTTAATGATTCCATGCTTAGCATAAGCTGTTCAGTTTTTTCCCTATCGAACCGCAGTGTGGGAAAGGTGGCTCAGGAATTTGAACCGGGAGAGTTGCAGTTAGGATGCGTTTGTTTTGGCAGTACCTCCAAAAATCTCCTATATTAAGATGTCTTTTAAAAGAAGTGCTGAGTGTGCTTGGAAAACGAGCTGTTCTCTGCAGTGGTGGGATCTCTGGGGCAGGGGTTGGCAGCCCTCCAAGAATGGTGTACCAGACTGATTTTTTTCTTTCTCATCTTCAGAAGTTAAAAATCAGCAAAAGCGAGTGGGAGAAGGAAGGTGCTCCCCACCCAGAGTCCGGGTACCACAGCCACCTTACCAGCAGTGCCCTTCCTCCACGCTACCAGCTGAGGGATGCTGATTCCACATAGGGTATTTCTCAAAACACTCCACGTCTCAGCTCCCAGCTCTATGCTCATCCACTGCTGCGCCTTTTAAAATCTGTCCACACAGTTCCTGTAGCACACATGCTCTCATTTGCTGGTCTTTCCTCTAGGAGTCCGTGAACCCTCAGACATAGAGGCAGTGTGATTTCACTTACGCTGCCACATCATTTCTGACATCTGGAAAACTCAGTTTTTAGAGCTCACTGGTCTCATTTTTCTTAAGCATTGCACTTGCTCCAGGCAGTGCAGAGCACTGGTCATCTTCAAGGCTTCTTAGAGACCTCATGAGGAATCAGGGACTTAATAAATTTGGCCCAACATATCTGCCATATCCTCATCTCATCAGAGCAGAATTCTACAGCAGAAATCATAGAGCCAAGAGCTGCTATCTCATTCCTAACACGTGTGTGCATATGAAGACATTACACTGCTTTCCCTATCATTTAATGTTGATTTTTTTAGGTTTTGATTTTTATTGGCGCATACTTTTTGTGGGGTTTTTGGGTTTTGGTTGGGGGTGGGGGGTATGTTTTGTTTTTTTTTTTACCGACAGGCATGGAAACAGTAAAAGCCAGGTCCTGGCACATGAGAAGGTTCTCTGGTTTTCATCATTGGGATGGAGAACTGATGCTTTTTGTTTTGGCATAATCTAAAGGTCATGGGGGTGTCCCTTTGACAAAGTGAAGTTGGTAAGGACCTGATGTTTCATTTCTCCATGTGTTGAACACCCAGCTGAGGGAAGATAACACACTTGTTCTCTGGAGGAGACTTAAAACAAGTGCTGCAGGCCTCTGAAGCAGAGTTGCTCTCTGAACCCGCAGGCCACGACCGGCTGAGAAACGCAGATCTACGGGAGATTTACTGTGGTCAAGAAAACAATTTCTCCTCAGGAGGATCTGCCCAGTTTACCCCTGGGGTATGTCCTTAGGAGCTGCCACAGCAGCAGACGCTGCTGTACTGTGCTGCAGCCTTTACGTGGCAGCAGAGCCCAGCTCTGCTTCAGGCCACCAGGCAGAGAGACAGCCAGCCACAGGCAAGGGGCCAAACGCCAGAAGCAGTAGTATTTCAGGGCTACACTGTGGAGAGCTTACAGATCGCTATTTTAAGCACCAAATCAGTAAGACTGTTCTTCCAAAAGCAAGACAGACTATATGGTGGTATTTTAAACACTGGCGGCAGAAGCTTCAGGTCCTTCTACAAAGGATTTTGATATCAGCAGGAAGAGAAAGTAGCCAATGCTAACCAGGGAGCAAACAGGTCCCTAGTGGTTGTATGGAAGACATGTAGGGCCAATATCCTCCGAAAGGACACCAATTTGACTGGGTTAGTTCATTTAGACACCACGATAAGACTGTGAAAGCTAAGCCATTCAGGTTACCTACTTGTTTACCCCACCATGTCACTCCTATCTCCTTATCTCAACACACTATACCAAATCCATGGATCTGCAGCTTCCAAAAGTACCTGAGAAACCTAGTTTCTAAACTGCTATATGTCCAACTGCAGCTACACCTACATGACCATTATTAACTTCATACTCAAGCCTGTCCCTGATCTCGCAGTCACATCACTTGAGCCAGATGCTGACATCTATTCTGCATGCAGAGGCAGAAATTAAGTGCAAGTCAGTTTTCCTTTGACTGGGTTTTCTTGTCTGAAAAACCACTGGCCACAAAAGCCTCTCAGCAAAAGTTACTGATCCAGCCTACAGCAACATTTGGCTTCAGTGTCATCTGAAGCCCCCAGCTAGTGTTATAGTACAGGCACCGGCTAAGGAACGGCAGCTGCTGAGAGGATCTATGTTTGGCAAACCTTTCCAAATACTGTTTCTAAGAGAGTAAATACTAAGAGGATTTTCAAATTCAGTAGTAAACAAATCAAAAATGCTTCTGAATTAACATCAGCTACATTTGTGTACAGTAAATAATATAGCTTAACCCCGCACTGATTCAGTTAGTACACTTACAGCATTATCTATTTCTCTACACATCTGAAAAATGATCAAAGAAGCTGACATTTTGAAACCTAATGATTTCAGAATCCCTTCCTGTACAAAAAAGAAGCAGCCAGGAAATTTTAAACCTTTCTGGTTTTAAAGAATTAGACTAAATTCCCAATGTAGGCTGAATTCTAAAATCAAATTATCTTAAAACGCAAAATGTACTGGGAACATTTAGGAAAAAAATAGCTTCCAGAAACTCAGAGCCAATTTTATTTAGAATATAAAAATCATAGAAACCAGGTTTTCCAAATTATAGTGCTGAAAAAATCTGTTACGACATTAATGAAATAATAATAATAAAAAAGACTGAAGTAAGAAAATAGGTAGGGATTTAAAATGTCACAGTCTGACATTTTCCATAATAAAGGAGCGTAAGTTGAAGGTGATATTAGTGGCAGCAATGATTTTGAGCCTCCAAAGAGAGTTCATTAAACAATCTTCACTGACATCTAAATTTATGTAAAAAGCAAAGGCATGGAAGGAGAGTTGGACGGCTTTCCGGATGTTAGACTTCCAATTAGGAAAACCTTACCAAGAAGAGACAGGAAAGGACTTTGATCAGAGTTGGAGTAGAGGATTTGTTTGCAGATGTTAATTGAAATAAATTGTGCAAAAAAAACCTAAGGAAGTGAAATGTTTGCCTAGAAGTGAATTACTTATTGGTTAAAGACTGCGTATTCATTTTGTTTTGGGCCTTTTCCAAGAAGATGTGCCAAATATGATAACAAGCACTGAAAGTGGGTAACAGCTAGGATCTAATAATCACAACGTGATCAGAGCAGAGATGCTGAAGTATTAAGCACAGGAAAACAACAAGGGAAACAAAAGGCTTCTACCTGAAGCAAATCTGAATCTGAAGACAAGATAACCAGAAAGAAATCTGACTTGCAAGTTTGTAACCTGCGGTAATAGAAGGTAGGAGTCACGAGACGAAGAAGAAAATGGACTTCTGATCTCACAGGGGCAATGTATAGAAGGGGAGAACACAATTCAGGATAGGAACATTGCACTCTATCTTAGCAAAGCCCCGCTGAAACTAAATTTGAAGAAGATGATCTGATAACTTTTCAAGATTGAAATGGAAGTTTACACTTAAGTTCATTGACATTTGCCACATACAGTTTTATTCTGAGTGAGTGAAGATGTGGTAGCTGTTCAATTTGCAGGAGAGCTCAGTGACTTGCTGAGGAGTCATGACATACAGCAATCAAGGCAGGAATTCAAAACCCTGCCATAACCCCCAAAATACTGTCAAGCTTTCCAGTTTTAACACAAAGGACAGTTTCGGAGCAGCAAGAGAGATCTGAATTTATAGAATAGTCCTGACTCCCTTAAGCCGAGACTCCCGCACTAACAAGCAACAACCCTTTGCACTCAATTCCTTACTTTTCCTCTCGGCAGCAAAGCTTGTGTCTTTATTATTTCTATATATCACTGTACCCCACTTTGCCCCATTCCTAAGGCAGGACCTCATGTACCACTTCACCGACCAAACACCCTCCTTTTAAGGCAGCAGGCAGCGACCAAAACCAAGAGCAGCACCACCAACTCTGAGCGCTCCTGGGGCATAAGGAGGGACACACAGGGACAATGTGCATGGCGGCTCCTTCTGCCCATCCCCAAACTGACTCAACATCTTAGTTTACAAATGGCAAGCACAGCTCAAGCAGACAACTTCCAACGCACGAATACAGATGTTTTTAACAGAACTGCTCTGGAGAGTCACAGCTTGGAGGTTTGAAGACCACGGGTCGCACACCCATAAACTAGGCAGTTTCAGGAATAGTATTTTGACCTGTTTAAAAAAACTGGGTAGAAATCACAAGATTTTTAGTATAATGTAGGAGAAGCTTCTAGGAGCTTACCTGTCAAGGAATTATTATACAGATCCCACAACCATTATTCACTGAAAAACTGGCAGCATCTAAGTGTGAACCCAAGGTTTCTGAGGGGAAAGGGGAGTTTTTCAAATTTATCAGAATGGTCTGGACATACATGAACTTTCTCTGCCAACATTTATAATTTAATTTTCCTTTAACTGGGACCGACAAGCTTTTTGACTAATGGAATGAACCAGAGATATGTTATAAAAGGTTTAGTAAGGAGTTCTCTATAATTTTCCAGTTGTGTCACCATGAGTCCAACTGCATTCAGCAAGATGCATCTCTCAAACGTAATCCAGAACTTCCACAGCTGGCTCCTTGGTGCCTTCCACAACCATCGGCCCGTGGCTCCTGACTCAGCTTGCAAGGGTCTCCCTGCCACAACAGTCGATGGGTGCTGCTGTCTATAGCTGCTTATTCTGCAGCTGCAAGAGAGGCAGCAGCAGACAAACCAGCCCGTGGCCTCTGAGAAGGGTGCTTATACTGCAGCAGTCCCTGTAGCAGGGGACTTGGCTGAAACATCAGCCAAGCGTACCTACCCTTCACCCAGTTCAGATATAGTACGGGGAGTTTATGCCTTCAAAGGTAAGAGTAAAGCAGTTTCAGAGCTCACTTTTCCTTCAGTTATAAACCAATCACTTCCTTCACTTTGCACTACGTCTGGAGCAGTATCGTGAAGAGACTTGGATCCCATTCATTTGGAAATGAGATTTTACCCTTTTGTTTGGCTCTAAAATTAATTTTACCTTCCCTTCATCAGTGCTTCTATTTAGGGCATAATGATGTTCCCATCTTGCTATATTTCAAATAAATATTTTTCTTATGGCATTCACCGGATTACAATCAGTACAATAAAATCCAGCTGTGCCACAGAACCACAGACTAGCGGAGGTCAGTAGAAATTTCTGGAGATCATCCCGTCCAACTCCCCGCTCAAAGCGGGGTCACCTATAGCAGCTTGCCATGTCCAGTGGGGTTTTGAATTGCTCTAAGGATGGAGACACCACAACCTCTCTGGGCAACCCGTGCCAGTGCTTAACCATTCTTAGAGTAAAAAAGTGTCTTCTTATGCTTAAATGGAATTTTTCATATTTCAGTTTGCGCCTACTGTTTCTTGTCCTGTTACTGCACACCACTGAGAAAAGTCTGGCTCCATCTTCTTTACTTCCCCTATCAGGTACTTACACACACGTGTAAGATCCCCCTGAGCCTTCTCTTGTCTGGGCTGCACAACCCCAGCTCTCACAGCCTCTCCTCACCTATGAGAGGCTCTATTTCTTAATCATCTTTGTGGTCCTTTGTTGGACTCACTCCAGTATGTCCATCTCTCTCTTGTACTGGGGAGCCCAGGACTGGACCCAGCACTCCAGATGTGCCTCACCAGTGCTGAGCAGAGGGGAAGGATCACCTCCCTTGACCTGCTGGCAGCATTCCTCCTAGTGCAGCCCAGGAGACTGTTGGCCACCTTTGCCATAAGAGCACCTTGCTAGCTCACGTCTACCTTACTGACCACAAGGACTTTGCTGCCAAGCTGCTTTCCTTCCAGTGGGCCCCCAGCCTGTCCAAGTGCATGGGGTTATTCCTCCCCAGGTGCAAGACTGCATATCCCTTTGTCAAACTTCACTAGATCCCCATTTGCCCACTCCTCCAGCCTGTTCAGATCCTTCTGAATGGCATTACACCCATCTGGGGTATGAACCACTCCTCCCAATTTGGTATCAACTGCAAATGTGTGAAGAGTGCACTCTGTCTCACCAGCAAGATTGCTAATGAAGCTATTAAGAACTACTGGAGCCAGTATGTACCCCTAGAGTACACCACTAGAAACTGGTGTCCAGCTGAACTTTGTGCTGCTGATCATAACTCTCTGAGCTCAACACTTCAGCCAATTTTCAAGCCATTATTTAATCCGTATTTCACCAGTTTGTCAATGAGGATGTTATGAGAGACTAAAGTCAAGGCATACAACATCCACTGCTCTTCCCTCAACCTCCAAGGCAGTCATCTCATTGTAGAAGGCTATTAGGTTGATCAAGCATGGACTGACCAATATAAAAAGAGGACTTCAGAAATCCATGCTGACTACTGCCAATCACCTCCTTGTCCTTCATATATTTAAAAACAGCTTCCAGGATTATTTGCTCCAACACCTTCTCAGAGATTGTGGTGAGGCTGACTGGCCTGTAGTTTCCTGGATCCTACTTCTTGCCATTCTTGAAGACAGGAATGAATCTTGCTTTCTTCCAGTCCTCAGGAACCTCCTCTGATTGCCACAATCTTTCAAAGAATTGAGAGTGGCCTCACAGTGACACTGGCCAATGATGCAACCCATCATGTCCCATAGACTTGGACATGTTCAGTTTGTTCAAATGTTCCCTGTCCTGATCCTCCTTCATGAAGGGTAAGTTTTCATTGCTCAAGACTTTCCCTCAGGTCTCAGGGGCCTTGGATTCCTGAACACAAGTCTCACCAAGGCAAAGAAGACATTAAGTATCTTGGCCTTTTCCACGCCCTTTGTCACTTGGTCCCCTGCCCCATTCAACAGTGGGCCCACATTTTCCCTAGTCTTCCTTTTGCTGCTGATATGCCTGTAGAAGCCCTTCTTGTTGCCCTTCATATTTGTTGCCAGATTCAATTTCAGATGTACTTTGGCTTTGTTACTCCACCCCTGCATGCCCAGACTGTGTCTCTGTATTCATACAACGAATATTTCCCATGCATAGCTACTAGATGAGTTTACAACAAAATTCTTTTTAAAAAAGCAAAGAACAGAACCAGCCATTTCAATTTTTCATTCCAATTCCGTGGTCTTCAGTTCTACTTACCCGATCTATAGCGTTCATCCCGTGACCCTGAGGACCTGCGACGATGATATCGAGAGGAAGAGGACGGAGTAACAGGAGTTCGACGTTCTTGTGGTAATGCCTGGTCCACCCCTGCATTAATAAAAAACAAATCAACCAGCTCATTCTGATTGAATTCCAGAACCTTAATAGAGAGGAGGAGTTCTAGCCTATACTAGAAGTAGAAAATGAACATTCAGTGGCTAAACCATATCATGTCGATTGGCTACTCAGTACTTGCCTCTGGTCAGCTTTTCCGGTGTGGTTATTTTCCTGGTTCTCTCTAAGACAACCTTTTTCCAGGATCATAGACTACATAAGTAAGCATGCTGATTTTCTTTTTTTTTTTTTTTTCCCTAAACAAGTCACCTTTCATAAAGTAGTGTTCAGGAAATACTTTAATGTGCTAATAAAGGTGGCCACTATTGCAATGGACCTTGAAGCTTTCCTGCAAATTGGTTAAAAACAGTTCCTAAGAAGACTTAGCCAGTGCATATTACTTAAAACCTCATGTGATTGGATGATATCAGCTGGTGACAACACAATACTAACCTATGGAAACTAGATACCCTGTGGGAAGGGAACTATATTAATATCTATAGGTATTTTCAGCTACCAAGGGCCAGAAAGTAAACAATAACTGCACCAAACCAGGCTGAAAATAATAATCTGTTTCAGAAAAGCAATCAAAATAACTCAGCCTTAAAACATATATACCTGCAGCATATCAATGTGCTGGGCCTAAACATCCAGTATTTAAGATTCAGACCTTGTATTCTTCCATTTCTCATAGTGCATTTGTGGTTTTTAAGAAAATAGGTATTTTCTTGAAGGCTCCTTCAACAACAGTAGTGGTATAGCAGCAGCATTGTACATAAACACTTCTAGAAACTAATGTTCCTTGGCAACTTCCAGAGAAGAGTGAAGTGTGTTACTTAAGCAGGAAAAATCAAACAAACAATAGGAAAAGAAAGCAAACTTGCATCTGTAATGGTGCCATAATACGTAACCCTGCTCTCTTTCAGGGAAGAACCTGAGCGACAAGCCCAGCAAGTGATGTGTTCAGCTTCGAGTCAATAAAGCACAGAGCCTTAGGCACTGGGATGCACTGGGGCAAAAACCTAGGAGTACCTAAAGATATGAAATTAATTCTTTCCTATTATTTTTGCCTTTAAAAAGTAGTTACACGCTCTGTGTAACTGTAAGGACAGAAGTAATACTGGCCTCTTGTGCTTAGGGATGACGGTAAGTAAGATCTGTTAAATTTACTTAATTAAATGATTAAGTATTCAAATGGATGACTAATAAATGAAATTGGATCCAACAAAACAAAGCTTGGAAATATGTTCATATTTTCTGATTAAAACACAATGTAAAAATTCTCCACTACTATTTCTGAACTATTCAATGCCTGCTTATTGGAGAGGGATGAGAGTTTATGTTTGTGGAAACAAGAATTTTTATGTAGAATACAGACGAACCAAAACTGCTATGTTGACTTCAATCAGTCTCGAGTATGTTTCAATGGACTCTTTAAAAAGCATCTTTTAAAAAAAGTTGGCATTGTACATTTATTTCTTTGTGAAAACAAACTGAATTCAAAAAACAACTTCTCTCTTAAATCTTTGGAATATCAGCAATGTCAAGTCAGCTTTGATTTTGTGGAGAAGTGGCTGGTTGGCTAAAAAAACATACTTGGAGTAAAATCTCATAGGCGCATAAAAGACAGAGTGAATCCATAAATTTTCTTCTACTCAGATTGTGGTTAATAATTCATAGTCTTAAATCAAATGAAATGTCTTCATTTAACTGCTCTGTCTCCACGCTATAGTGCTGTGTAATTTCACTTGCCCTCAAGCCTATGATTCTATGAACCTAACTTCTGAATCATTGAAATAATCAGAAGAAATATCTTCTCATTTGCATATTTAGAGGTTTTCCTTCTTTATTGGGTGACCCTGAGAACCAGCAATATAAAGTTAACAATAACTTTGATCGACAATTTTTTAGAAATTATGTTTCAGGCTGTACAAGATGCGAACCACCATTATTCATCTCAGTCCCTATCCATATTGTCAGGAATGAAATACTCTGGAAATCACCCATATTTACAAAAATCCTAAAAAAAAATAAATAAATCAAAAAATCATGCACCTAAAATTGCTGCTGTGTGACAAAGGTTTTGTGAAGAAAGCAGTGCCACAACTTCCCATGGTAAATTACTTGTGTAGGGCAAAGGCGTGTGGAGAACAAACAAAAATAATTGAGGTGTTGCTACCAAAGTACATCACCATGATTATGCAGGAAAAGGGGATTGAATGCATCCTTCCAACAACAAAACCACATGCTTTAGAAACATTGAGGAGAAATTAAATTGTGAGGAAAAGCACCAGTTTCAGAGGTGTGCAGTTGCCGTAGGAGGTAGACCTGAAAGCTGTTGGACAAAATACATTGAAGCCTGTGGTTTCCTTCTCCTGACCATGTGGCTATGAGACACCTCAGGTGTCTCAGTCTCTTCTCCCACAGCTGTGGGCAGTGCATAAAGCTCTTTTTCAAGGTGTAAAAAAGACTGTGCATGTAAGGTAGCCTCAAACAGTGACCCTGCCGTTGCAGAGGACAGCACTGCTGCCCCAGGCACCCCCAGCACTGCAAAGGGCTCTTCCCTCCTCCGGTTCACTGCGGAGATCATGCTGCTCCTTGTTCTTACTACAGATACAGAAACCTCTCATCTAATCTTAAAATTAAGATACTTTAACTAGTTTACCTCCCTCCTACTTTATATACGTGTGTGTGTGTTCTTCTAAGTCAGTCTGTTCTGACACAACAGGCAATTTGGAGTTTCCTCAAAGAGCTAGGAAAGAGACAGCTCCAACATCCTGCACTAGGAGTCATTTAAGGCCATAGCAAACTAAATGAGAATATCAAAATACCTTCTGCTTTTATGAGGTCTGGAGATCATTTGATGCCTTTAGTTCCCACTTTCCCACGAATATAAAAATGGTGAATAAGTCTCTACGCAAGTATGGAGCAGGATGTGTGAACTTGGCTCACCGACAGCACTGACTTACACGAGGAAGTTAATTCTGCACTAAAATACAGAGAAGCAGCTCTCCATCAGCCATCTGTGGGGAGACTTCTTTTTGTACTAAGTTCCTTTAATGTGAGAAACCACAAAGCGTCACCTGACTTTGCAGAGACAGTAAGAAACCCGATGACGGTTCCTTACTGAAGGGGCTGGAGCAGGCATTAGCTGGCACCGCCTGGACTCACACCTTCGCTTCCCGAGCACCCGCGCCCTCGCACAGCACCCATGATGGTGTGAGACAAAGTACACAATAGCGAAAACCTACATGCTGCCATTCCTGAGCGATGGGTAGGAGTAAAAGCCATACAGAATAATGAATACCATGAAATCAGTGAAGTGCTGCCATAAATAGCGAAGCGGTGTTAACAGCAGAATTGTTCACCTCCATGGAGGCTCTAGCAATACAGTGCAGTAACAAGCATCTTTTTTTTTTTTTCCCCATGTCTACTTCTGAACATAACTAAATCCAAAAAATTGATAGCTTTCGCAGCCAGCACACAGGGACCGTGAGTTAAGTGCTAATGCTTGTTCAAGTGCAGCTTCACCCTGATGCATTTGTGAATTGGTGGAAGCGGTGGCGTAATGGGCTTTGAGAATTCATACTTGGATCAATTCCTAAATTTAAGGAGGCGGCAGAGTAATGAATGGCTTTCATAAAAGAAAGGACAGTGCCATGCCAGTGCCCTGTGCACAGACACAATCACAGGCACTGTCAAACTGGCTTCGTTCTGAATAACGCCATAGTCCACCCAGTCTTCAGCTGAAGCAGGACTTTAAAAGGTAAGCATAATTAGCACTAATGATTGACTCATTACCAGTCATGAAGAATTTCAGCAAAATAGATATGCCTGGAATACAGTTATTTTATATAAAAGGCTGAGAAACCAGCGCTTTATGCTCATCACATTACACATAAGCATTACCAGGTGCACTGGAGCAAACAGCCACGCTCTTAATACAAGCATTAGTTCATTTATCTAATGCTGCTAATGTGGGATTCAGTTTGCAGATTAAGACACCTATATTTAGGTGTCGACAAGAAGGTGCTTAAGCTAAGCTTCCGTTATGAAAAATAGAGACCCAGGCCAGGACTCAGGAGTCTAAGCAGAGGCGTCCAATGCCTTTTCAGATGTTGTGAGCTACGATACCTGGCTTGACCAGAATCGCGTATGTCCTCTTTAACTCCGGTTTTGTATGTGGTTGCTCTGTGCAGATGTCTCTGATACCGCAGGAAACCCCGAACAGTGTTAGACACCTATCTTCAGGCAACTCCAGTGGAGCCCGGAGAGCTACGCAGGTGGTCAGTGGAGGTACCTGCCTTGGAATAAGCTGAAAAGCTCTCTGGGTGTCATCAACCGAATTAACTGTGTCTCTTCACATAAGAACGGAAGCTTAAATACCAGGTTCATAGGCAGACAACTTAATGCAGATATATCAATCTCCAAATCCTAATCTGCAAGCTCGATCCTGCCTTGACTGTCTTTAGCTAAAAAATGCAAGAGCCTCAGTAAATCTATTTAAGCAACACCACTGCAAGCTGGATAGCTTTCATTTCGAGGGCATGGAAGGCACAAAACTGTCAGCTGGAAGCAGGCTTCACCTCCTTCCTTCCTTCTTTTTTTTTTTTTTGCCTTACCTCTTTGTTCCTTCTTTATTTATTACTTCTTTTTGTAGCTAAATTGCAGTGCCATGTGCTGATCATGTGGCGATAGCTGTGTGGCCCTCTCCAACAGAGGACAATTGCTCCTTAATGACAGCTGACAAGTTGCTTTGATGTATCTCTTATTCCTATGTCTGTGTCAAATTTTTGAATCTAAAAATATTTAAAAGCTGAAACATCAAATTGACAAGAAATAGAAGGTGTTCTCAGATACTGGCTACATTTACTGTTCTAAAACTAACTTGCAGCAGGTGACCCCGGGGGAGAGAGCTGTAGGATACACCCAGGGCTAGTGGGAAACAAGGCAAACAGTGTTTGTAGGGCAGTTTGAAGAAACAGTATTTACCTTCCGTTCAAAGCATTTCCTGAGCTGCCATGCAACAGCTCGTGGCTCAGCTTTAAAAGCAAAGCTAGGTGATGAACATACCGTGTATTGGGGAAACAGGTTAAATGTCACACTACCCCCAGGGAACTCGTTACTTAGCCTGGCATTTCACTCTTCCCATGAATTGTACCTCTGAGTAATGAATTCACTGGATAAGCCAAAGGAAGTTTAAAATGCGATACTTTTAACCAAAGACATCCAGGAAAGTGGAGCCACTTTCTGCGAGATCAATCTGGAGAAAATGCAATTTCTGATTAGATATGTTTAATTAATAATCTTTCCTTCACAGGTGAGCTTTCACACTTACTCCTGCACTTGGTTCTGATTTCAAACAATGCACATACTTCAAACTGATGTTCTTCTTTCCTTATTACAATCTCGATCTTGCCTCCCAGCACTTCCTTGCAAGCTTTAGCTTTCATTTCATGGCCATCATGGGCTTCTTTTTTCTCTCCATTATCTCAGTGATGGTTGACATCATACTACAGCGCCAATTCACATGCGATGTTTGATTTCCATTTTTCTTTAGATAGTCCCACAGCTTCAGTGTATGATCTGAAGATTCTTTTAGGAGAACCTGTAGGAAAGGGCCACCCATCCACCTGGCAAACACATTCACCAATGTGCTGCTCAACTTACACCACAGACAAATTTGGGCAGTACTGTGAATTCCAGCGGTTTCTGACAGTGGCACCCAGCTCTTCACATGCCTCCACATCCACTGCTCCAGCACAGGCAAGCTTCGTTTCCAGGCCCTCAAGGGTGTATTTCCTTTCCACCCTCCGCTGCTCACCTCTGACCAAGCCATCTTTTCTCATCCATTTGTTAGATTTTTAGACCAACATCTTCATGTTTCCTCCTATGCTCTTATGTTTCACAGATGGTCTGCACGGACATCAACAGATATTTCATTGAAATTCTTCAAATTCCTTGAAAAGCGCCCCGACTCTGATGTGTACTAAAAATATCCTCCCCAAAAAACCATCATGCTGAGGGCTGAAACCACTACTAACTGATTTCATCATGTAGTCATTTCTTCCCTTACACCCATTTTTTGGCTTTACTATTAGGGTGTAAATACTTTGAAGGAAGGTATTTTTTGCTCTGTGTTTGAACAAGGTTTAATATTATGAGGTTTTACTGTAGGATAGGAAACAGAGGTGCCATCATAAAACAAAGAATGCATAAAACGATAACTGGGCTCTCAGTCAGCATGGCAAAAGCGAAGCAGTAACCTTCACGCTTTAAGTCATGGCACAAAGGGGTAGTTCTCAGATGCTTTCAGAACATTTTCCTCTTTAATCAAACTAAGCTCTGCAAGGCATCCACCAATTCAAAACTCTTTTTGAAAAACAAGACTTACTAAGCATTCATCTATGTGCCATAGTTTGTGGCATCTGTGAAACATCTGTCACACTTTTCAGAAACGTGTCCAGGACGTTGTGCAATGTATATGCCTTTCAATGAGATCCATGTTCTCAATACACATACATGCTTTGAAATGCCTCGTCATGGTTGTCCCTGGATAAGATCTTTAAGAATTAGGAAGGCAGATGTTATAGGAATACTTAGGAATACTCATTGTTATTATTAATAAAGTGAATATATGAGGGTTTTTTTCAATTCCAGAATCAAGATTCGCTTAAGCATTTCTTTGCAATCTTTGCAATCCAAATAATGTTGCAATCCAAATAATGGCTGTGGAAGAGAAAAGGAAATTGTAATTGCCACGTTTACTTTGAGTGCCCAAAGGGCTAGCAGCAGGAATAGCTGAAAGCAAATGTATGCACACATACACACAGAAAAGTATGTAAATATATGCACACATTAGAGAGATATATAAATCCAAGTGTCATGTTAGTAACAGAGGCTATGGAAATTGGTTCCTGTAATTCTACAGAAAATTGCCCCTTCATAAGGTAAAGGGATCTTCCGTGCGAATGTGTTCTCTTCTCTGCACTGCGTGGCTTGAAACCTGCCCGTGCTGGTGCTGTTGGGGCTCCAGCAGCAGGAGATGCAGTCATCTGTCTCTAGGCCTGTGAAAGGAGCAGCAGGTACCTTTTAAACACTGCATCTCACAGGTTTATTAGCCATAATAAATAAAGCACTGGTGACTGGTCTACATGGTTACGCTACAAATAGAGCTACGCTGGTGGTACCAATGATGGGAAATTACAAAAAGTAATCTAGTATAGACACAGCGTTTGATTAAGAGAGAATGAACCACCCATGTCTAAGCTGTTAGAAGGAAAGCTTAATTGATAACAACATCGTCTCTGTTCTGTGAATGAATGATCAAATTTCCTGGCAAAAGACTGGAAGCAAATTGGGCAAAAACACAGCTTATGGAGGATGCAGGTAATTTAGTTATTTTTCTTCTAGGGAGGGTTTCTTTATAAAGCGTGCAAGCAGCTGTCCACATGTTATCTTACCCAGAACTGACTGATCTAATCAAGATAATCTTCAGAAAGATATTCTGAAACAAATGCCTGTTTAAGTGGTTATTCTTTCAGCTCTTGGCTGTCACAGCTCCTCTACTGTGGCAGTACAAGAAAGGTCACAGCACAAGAGGGACTGGGATACAGGTGCAGATATAAAGGTCCATGCTCACTATTATTTTTAGGTGTCTGACATACAGGCATGCTAAGAAAAGAAAAACTACTCTATGTGGAACATCTCCAGCTACAAACCGACATCCCAAGAAAAGTGTTTTGAGGAAACAAAGCTATACTTTTGTCTCCCTAAGTTAAAGCAGGTGGGAATTTAATGGGAAAGAAAAAGGGGGCTCCCCTTATCCCTTCTCCCATTAACACTGCCAAACACAGCATATCCGTTCCGGATTTCTGGATGTTCGACAGCCCGGCTGGAACAGTACAAATGTCCTTTGCATATGTGCAGTCTGTGCAGCATCTGGATGTGTCAGACCTATTGTGCATGCACTGCGGAGTCAACTTGCAGATGTGCAGCAGATCCAGCACGTCCCCCATGTGTCAGACACACTGCACATTTGCTGTGCACCTTATGTGACATTATTATCTCTGGGATTGTCCTGTCAAAAATAGGGAGCGTACGAGTGAACTCCCATATCACCTGGTAGAGTATCAGCTACACGGCTGCCCAGCTTCCCCTTTCGGGTTAGGATTATACCCATTCGTGAAAGGCAACAGCTCTCCTTTTCATTTTCCCTTTCTAAAATGACAGCATCCCCATGAGCACAACAAAAAGACCTCTGGTATGTAACAACATTTATATATGTGTGTTTACATATGTATGTATATAGCCAACCCTTCTACTGCCTACATTTAACACTTAAATGGTTTTATCATTAATTCTATCAAACCTGAAATTACATTTAAATTTAATCATTCTCATTTTGCAAAAAATCTTGGGCAGGGGAAGTTAATCATGTCAGACTGACGGAACCTGACTCGGAGCATCCCTACGTAAGAGGAGAAATACAAACACTGTGGTCAGAATCCGATACAGATCTCCTCTATAGTGTTACAGCAAATTGGTTTGAAAATGAGCGGGGAAGGGTTTCTCAAAGGGATCACCTTTTTACATGTATGTCTGATCCTGACAGAACTGCAAATCCTATCCTCCCTCTACAGCCATCTCTTACACTGTGTCCGGACCGCCTTGTGGGAGCGTGGACAAGCACACAGCAAGAGTGTGATGTCTTCCATGTGCCCACGTGTCTGGCAGGAGAAAATCTGGTGTCTTGGAGGCCTGTGAAACCTCCGCAGTCTTGCTACAAACCCAGGGCGTAGGAACAGACTGCCTGCCACCAGCCACGGGTCACCCCAGAGGGCAGGATGGGTATCTGCTGAAGGGCACAGCTACGCAGGCATGGCTGGGGTCCTGCCTTGCCTGTCCACCCTGCAGCCACGTAGCCCTGCAGAATATTCTTCCTCCAGCCTGCTCTGCCAGCCAAGACGCCTGTTCCTAAAAGTCAGTCTGCTTCTGAATGGTTTGGATGCAAGCAGAGCTCAGGCGGAGATCTCTACATGAAAATAGCACAGAATTAGGGGTGCTCAGATTTTTACAGCTTCCTCCGGATTCTGGTGGGCTTGGACCTGTCCAGAGCTCTGTAAAAAGGCAGTGCCAGAAAGGGAATTAGAAACACATGCCTTCCTGTGTTTCGCCAGCTTATTGCAAGAAACCTCTTCCAAAGTATCCACAGTATGGAAGCTAGAGAGACGTTAACATGTTCAAATGTTACTACGAAGGACTATTCCTTCTGCCTTCCCATCACTTCACTCTTGGGCAGATAAAAGTCGGTAACGGCCTTCCAGATGTTGTCCTTTGGTTGTTCTGCCTTGTCCCAGTCTATCATATTGATGTAGGTGTCTACCAGAAGCTTCCAGATGAGGCACAGTTACAGACAGATATTGACTGGAAAAGATACATTCATTGTGCTCACCAAAACGAAAATAAAAGAGAGGCCGGTTTCCTGCCGTGCTGGCTGCTCTCTCTCTAGCGGCCGCTTCCCGGATGTCACAGACACCAATGTTGGCAGTGCGGAGCATTCTTCTGGCAGCTCCTTCACTGTGTTGCAGTCTACACCGTACCGCGGCAGCTCCATTCGCTGCTGTAACAAGTTGAAAAAAACTAATTAATTCACGTTTAGTTTTTTTACATTTGTTACAGCAACGAATGGAGCTGCTGCCCCCATGCAGTAGAGCACACACGCACACGCACGCACAGACACCACAGGACACTCATGGAGCCAACGCGAGTCAATGTTCCACTCTGCCAACATGGGCGTTAGTAATGTTAGCAAAGGTGCAGTGAGAGGACTGGATGTCCCGACAGAGGGGAACTGCCTTGGGATTTCCTTTAGTTTGTTGAATGCTGTCACAGAATGCAAATCCCTGCCCTTCCCCAGTGCCTCCAATCCCAGCGAAAGAGCCATGTCCATTTCCATACTGTTTTAAAGTATCTCTAAAGCATCTATTCCCTTTTAATAGCAAGATTCAAGACCATCAAAGCTTATAAATTCTTGCGGTTCCCCATCAAAATAGATTACAAAAAAAACACCAAATGACTAATTGGTCATGCATGCGATTGTTCAGATATTAACAGAGGCTTACAAAAGGCAGCATCTGTTTTGTTATCCTATTTCTTCTTGGAAAGGATTCATGTCCCCCTTCTTAGCAAGCAGGGACCTCAAGCTGTTCAGATGAGTAAAGTCTTACAGGAGAATATCAAATTGAACTGTTTCAAGTTTTGTCCAAAAGGTAACACAACAAAACAAACAAGAAGTACAAAGACAGCAAAGACCCAAGCACAAATAATAATCAGTTTCTGGAGGAAAACACTTTAATACAGTAGAAGCAGTGTCTTCCACTATAATAAAATAATTCATTTAGCTATGAGCTAAACGATTGAGCTTGATGTACATACAAGAAAACAGCGGACAGTTTTTCAGTAATTTTTCTCTTCATCCTATTATAATCTTCGTTCACTCATCCATATTCCACAGTCCCAGTGCAGGATTTTCTGGGAAGTGGTAGAGCAGAAAATGTTCACTCCATTTCATCCCATCTTTAAAACAGCCCTAAATCAGCTGCATCCTCAGTCATGACCTCTTCAAATTATTGAACGGACCCCACTATAGGAGGGGCTTACTGAGGTCCCTCTGCTTCTCCTTACACTATAAAACTTTAATATCACAACAGAGACCTTGAAAGATAATCTTGGAGGGTTCTCCACATTCTCTTTCATCATTACATATATGATGCATCCCCAGCAGTTTAAGCCACAGATAGAGTTTGA
Organism: Aramus guarauna; assembly: GCA_013400195.1. Taxonomy (NCBI): domain Eukaryota; kingdom Metazoa; phylum Chordata; class Aves; order Gruiformes; family Aramidae; genus Aramus; species Aramus guarauna. Next base: position 410,275 of record VXBL01008406.1, on the reverse strand, counting down.
CGAGAAGACTATGAAGTTTCTGGAGAAAGAAACATCTATTTTCTTGTGTGAAGAAAAAAATGTACAAACAAATACTGGTACCAACCGCACTGCTGTGTTGAGGATTACTGTGAGGCAACAGTCTGTCCGTAACTCAGAAAATCTAAGCAGGTCTCACGAGAACATACTGTGAAGACTATTGTATGTCTGACAGTCTGGTCAGACCAATAAATACCGATAAATTTAATAACTGCACCTCTGGTATTGTAATTCTGTTGATTTAATTTGTTTCATTCTCTAATGGCCCCCAATAGTTAGGAAATGTCACAAACACCCTCAGATCAGGCTCTATCACTTCAGAAAAGTGTCTGTAACTCTTTTGTGGAGTTCCTACCAGCAGAGCAGACCAAGTGAAATCCAAAGGCACAAAAATACCATTTTGCTACGGAGCCCCCTAATTAAATATACACCTGAAGAAGGGAGAACAAGGCAGTGCCTCCACACATGAGCAGTTTAAATATAAAACCATCAACTCTACCATAAAGGCAGGATTTTGCAAAAGAAGGAGGAAACCAGTTCCCAGGCCTGCAACAAAAACAGCGCTCAGAGGACAGCCAAGCCCAAGTGGAGCCTCCATAAGGTGAGTGAATTGCCACAAGTGTGTAGGACACGCTCCTCTGAGGCCAACACAAAATGGAAGCCTACACCAATACCTACAACTGCATATTCAACTTCCTGATCCAGTGCCTCAGAAGACTGAAAGAACTCTGAGGAGTTCTTAGATATACAGGAAATAATTGCAATGAAGCAATTCATTACTAAATTTAGTTTGAAGTTATTTTTACACCTTTTGGACAAGTATGTGCAACCCATCCCTCAAGGCTGAGAGCGAGTATCTATAAAGGATTGGTTGCCCACACATTATAGGACAAGTGGAACTCTAGGGATGTTACTGGTCTCTCCAGTGTCTTCAAAACAGAGATTTGGACAGGAAATCCAGAAACGGAGGAAGGTACAAAGCTTCAAGGTTCTGTTCCACTCTTGTCTATACCTCTGTTCAGAAAGCTTTACTTGGCTGAACGTTAGTTGGGACATCACATTAATTAGTTAGGACATCACATTTTCCTCTGTATTTTTGCATTACCTCTAATAAACAATGCCTCTCTAACAAGCCTAGGCTGATTTTATTTTCCAGACATGACTGCTAAACCCACAGCAATGTATGTAAAAAATATACACACACATCAAAGCGGACATATATATAAAAATATACATAAAATAGATGGAATAAGCTTTTTCTGCATAACAATAGCTTTGTTTCCACCACATATATTTCTTCAGAGATGCAGCTTTTTACTGTGGCAACTATCAGTACACTTGACATCTTCATATATCGCAAGCACAGATACACGTACCAGGAGGCTGTGGCAGGTAGGCCCCAATTAATTTTGATCTCTTCTTTTCATATCCCTTCTGTGTGATGTCACCTGCCAAGAAAAGAAAAGGAAAATCAATAAGATGTGGATAAAGACAGTGTCTAACTGCTTAATGGCAGCGCCATCAGCTTAGCCACCACTGCACTGTTTGTCTGTCTTGACAATTGTAATGAACAAATGAAAAGCACAGTATGATCGTTCCACCCAGAAAAAAAACTCATTTATGCCAGAGCCATCCTGACAAGTAAACACCCAGCCTTGATTTATTCCAGCACCAGAGTCCAGCAGCACAGTTTTAAAACCATTTTGAGATGCTGTCACACAAGCTTTCAAAAGCTACAATGACCTTCATTAGGTTAATAAACAATGGATTATATAGAGTGCGTGGGCCTGTGGTGGCTGGCAAAACACATAGCACTGATTAGCGTTTTCTATCGTTAATGGGATTTTTCTAATCAAGCATGTAAGGCACAAAAGACTTGAAACTGCTGCTATGTCATTTTTGCAATATAAACGTTTTAGCTGATTTCTAAGCAGTACTGAGAGGAACAAAACCAAACGAAAACAAATCTACCACTGATCCACTAGAAAATAGTAGCATAAAGATTCTTTGTCTGACTTTCCACTTAAATCTAAAAAAAACATTTTGAAGACAAATGCTTGAATTTCTTAAATTCAATTAATATGACCCTTCACTGTGTCTGCAGTTTCCTCAGGTAACTTTTTTTAAATGTAAGGATAAAAAAATATTTATCTGTAAAAGTTTCCTAAATGAAAGTGATGGATAAATAGGTATGTCGACCAAAACATACACTTTTAGTCTTATTAGAGTTCAGGAGAGGTTTGGCACTGAAGTTGCAATACAGTCCTGGCTCTCGATCTCTAGATCTACCTTTCATAGTTAAAATACTTGTTCAAAAGTAATTCAAATATCCAGATTCTTCTTTCCAAATATGTGAACACATGTACACACGTGTTTAAATTCAATACAAGCTACTTTGGATGCAAAAGAGTGATAGGTTTTACAATTACAAGATTCTGGAAATACCACCATATTCCCTGCCCTTTCAATACGCGTTATCTACTATTGTGAGACCCATCATGCAGTTGAAGTTCATTTGCAACACTGGACTGGTATGTTTGTCAAAGGCTGAGGGCTTAGGAGGGCAGAAACCACAAACAGAAGTGGAGCTTTGGCAGTAATCTTCAGCTAGATACACCAACATGTGTCTGTTCATGCTCTTCCATCCCTGTGTTCAACCTTCACCTAAGGAGATCATTTGCCAAGAGGACTCGTACTCATTTCAATCCCAGCCACTCTGGTGAATGGATGCTAAATTAGCACCAATGTGTACAGAGAGCTTCCCGTGGCTTGGTCTGGAATCAGTAACTACATGAAAACGCCTTCAAATGTTGTTCCTCGACCTTCTCTTGGGGATGGTTCCAACACGCAATAAGGAGACAAAATTCTCCAAGCCTCTCTGCCAGTGTCCTGATACAACCTCTCACCCCTGGTTAAAAAACAGTGCCTAAAATAACAGCTATCCTCTTCGCTACCATATCTCAAACTGCTCTACAAAAGAAGTCAACTAAAATATCTGTGTTTTTAAATGAGGAAAGTGAGAGTGAAGCACTTCACATGATAACCATCCCATATTTACTCAGGGAAGAAGTGGCAGACTTGGCAAGAGGACCTAAGCTTTTAAAGTTCAAACCCACTGACTCTTCAAGCACATTTCTTCCCATTTTGAATACTTCTGGCATGTGTTCAAACTAGTGAAACAAACTCCCTCTCTACTGTAATCATCAGCTTCTCACAAACCAGACAGTAACTATAGATACCACTTCATTAAAGTGATTTACTGAAAAAATGTGTTTATTTCTATTTTAAAATTACAAAATATGAACAATTTTTTCTTTTAAAGTTTTGCTAAACAAATTACTATTGATTTCCTGTGCTCATCAATACCAAATTCTTACGCATTCCAGACACATCTTAATTTGAGTAAAAACTTGATTTTCTTAGTATACTATTACTTGTAAAGGAGAACAGATATATCTTACGGAGAACGACAGCTCCACTGTGGTATGTGCAAGTTGGCAATGCCATTTTAAGTATGAAACTATTAACAACAGGTGCTTAACTATTGGTTGCTCTTTCACACACGTGGTAGTACATACACATGCAAATTGATATTGAAAGCTATACATTCTAGAGATTGCTCATGGAATCTGTATCCGTTCCTGTAATACAAGTTTCTTGTGCTAGTTTCTAAACCTGTATTGTCCTTAACAGGGAGAAATGAAGAGGATAAGCAATTTCTTTGACACCAAAGTCAGAAAGATAACTATCAAATGTTATCTCCTGTCAACAAAAAGTTTTCATTCAAATCACTACCCAGACTCACTCTTTTGAAGTCCACCACATAAAGGAATTATTCTGAGAAGGAACAATGGTGACTCCCCAGCCCACTGTCCCACCAAAACATCACCAATAAAATTATTTTCTGAGACAATTTAATATGAAAATATTTCATCTTCCAGGAACAAACAGCAAAATCATTTAGAATTATCACTAATCTTTCTATAATCATGTCCATCATTACCCTGGTAACCAAATCTAAAAAACATGTAAAAGCAAAATACAGAATCACCAAAATCTTCACTGTACTATCACTATTACCTTTCTGAGGTGAAAGGAAGTCAACTGTATCATGTAGTCTGGGGAAGTACAACACTTTATTTACCAGGATTAATGGTATTTGTATTAATTTGTATTTTTTCAGGTAGACTGACTTCAGAACATAAACAATAACTGATTAACCATTAAAATATTACAATATGTGCAAAACTTTTGCATTTCAAAGCTATATTGAGCTCATTCTGTAAGCTGCTAATATAAACTAAACACAGCTCACCAAAAGTTAAGCGAGCTTAAAGTCTGCTCTTATCTTCAGTTACCATTCACTCAGTTTTCTAAACAAAATATGAAGGCCTCTGGTCTATATCCTTCATTTCTTTCCAAATTAATGCAATAATTTTATAAGTATCATCTAAGGAACAAACCCCTTTTCATTTAGGTCCACCTAGCTCATGTTCTTCCACAGTACAATACTGAATTTAGGCTTGGCTTTTGGAGAATATCAACAGGATTACTTGAACTATACTACCTTGACATAAGAATAGAGGATTTATACCACCTTTTTGTTTTTAATTAACCCTTCTTCTCCTGAAAAGCCAGCAGACTCTCAGGACTTTGCTGCATGCCTTCAAAGTCCACTTCAAAAGACAGGAGGGAAAAGGGTCTCACCAGTCTTTTGAGCAGAAAGTATGTGTTGTTTTTTTATTTACTACATGAACAAACTCTTCAAAGCCCCTGAAAATTTAGACCTCCTTGTTGCATCACTCTGGAGCTTTCTTCTCACGACACCTTTACCTACTTTTGAGCGGCATTTCCAAGCCACGTTGCAAGGCCACACGGGAGAACTCTGGGAGGCAAGGAGGTGTAAGCAGGGCACAAGGCTGGCACACGCTAAGGAAAAAGGCCAGGCCATGGATGGAGGGATGATGGAAAGACTCCAGAACTAAGGGCATGCAGGAGCAGAAGGGGCACGTGGCTGCAGGGAGCTTTGGGGATGGGTCTCCCTGTGACGCCATCACATAACGTCAGGCAGCTGAAAGGTGGCCTCTCCATTTAGCAGCTCCCTGCAGCCCTCTTGTCTGCCTGCCTGTGTCCCTCCTTGCCCCCCCTCCCCGGCATCCCCCGGCCCTAGCTCTGCTCCCGAGCACTCTGCACTGCTCCAGTACTTCTCAGCTTCATCGCACAGCTGGTCCCCAGGCCCTCCTCCTCCTCCTCCTCACTCCCTTCCTCCCAGGTTGCATTCACTTCAATGCACCCAAGGATTTCAGCCTCCTCTTTGCATCAGCACTCTCCAAGTTTTTCTCCTCTGGACATGTTGCTCTTTTCCTCCTCACCTCCACTGGTGATTTGACAAGTTTCCACCATGGAGGGCCACAGATGTATACCCTGGAGGGTATTGTGTCCAAGGGTTAGCGGGGGAGAGCAAAGCACAAGCCTGTGCATCTGAACTCAGTAACAGCGAGCAAATTTTACTGTGACTTTTTCCCCATCCATATTTAAAATGGACTGTCAAGGACTGCGGAACAACAGGCATGCAGTACACTGATCCTCTTTCCACAATGAGCCCGTTTCTTATTTCTAGTCCTCCAGAGTCTCTTCAGGCACAAGAGGGAAAATGCCACTTTTGCAATGAAAGGGACAGCACAAACAAAAGACCATCCAGCCCTCCAAAGAAGAAGGTGGCCGGTTAAGCTGAGCACAGGCCCAGGGCTCTGGCACTCCGTAATCCTGCTGCCACCTCTTTATTTGTGATCTGTGCCCCCGTTTCTGCAACCTCCCAAGCTGCAGAAGGCAATGCTCTCCTACGCTGGTGCTCACAGACAACAAGTATTTTGTAGCTTTATTTCGCAAAGCCGCACTGTAGCGTAAATTCATTTGACTATGCTCACCACAACTGCTACTGTTTGCACTATACCCTCCATTTTCTTTGAAAATTTACTGTATTTTTTCTCTTTCCTTCAACAGTGTTGGATTTCGGCCTCTTTACAAAGACGACGGGGCAAAGCCGGGGGAGGCAGGTCAGAGCAACGTGAGCACAGCACGCACGCTCATCACAAGCAATGAAGGAACTCCAGGCAATAGAGAGTCCCTAGGGATATTCCACATGGTACAAGACATTCTGAGGAGTAACAAACGCCCGTAAATGTTGAAGTCGTTGCCATTATCCCATTCCCTTTCCTGGCCCCTCCATGAGTCAGCTCCATCCATTTATATGTCATGTCCTAGACTGATCATGGAATTACATCTTAAAATGAAAATAATAAAAAGGCACATTTTAGGTAATCAGCAAAATATTGACTTTTTAGCTTTTTGTTGAGGGGAAGGTTATTAAACGTGAAAATACTACCACATGAAAAATATCAGTACATTACCACCCTTCTTCAAAGCACTGACTTTTAAAAAGCTGAGAGTGGTTAGAAATGCTGGTATTGTAGACAAATAAGGTGCTGTGTTACTTTCATGAAAGTAAAACACTTAAAAGTCAATATAGTATAAAAGTTTCCCTTTCAACTGAAATATATATTAGCTGATCTATTATCACTTCCCAAATACAAACATGTCCAGCCCTCATGGACTGCTACCATGATATATGGAGTAAATTTATTCAAGCAAAAGATAATTGCATTATACAGGGGGAAAAAACCTAAACCAAACCTCAACACGAGATAAATTTCACCAAATCTTTCATTTTTTCTGGAAGATGCCAGTACTTCTTACTGAACTGAGTCTTTTAGGACGCAGCACAGGTGAAGAGCTCATGATAATGGTGACTCCTATAATCACCTCGTTTAGTGCGGTGAAAACTCGATTTCATGTTCAGTGATTGCAAAGCCCGATCAACGCTGCTGGTTTTCACTACACACTCATGCTTCAGAATGAAATTTCTGACTGGGACTTTGAATTAGTTTAAGGCACTTATGGAAAAATCCGCCACGAGAAATAATGCAGTCACTCCTCTCAAACACAGACTAACAGAGAGCTCACCGGTGAGTGCCTTTCCTTTGCCCATGATTTTCTGCCCTCTAAAGATTCAATTTTCTGTATGACTTGTTTATTGCTGATGACTCAAATTCAGTGTCAGCATCTTGGCAAGAGGGATTTGAATGAAACAAAGCTCCTCATAAAGAGAAGTGTGACTCATTTACTTCTCCCACTCATGATGCAGACAGTCTCCCTGTCTGGTCTCCCAAAAATATGCCAAGAAACAAAGGATTTCATTTTGGATGGTGTGAGTACAGAGATATCAAAACTGCACAAACAGATCTCATGTAACACATACATGAACACAAAAATATGTATCAGGAGCCGTTTTCTTTTCCAATGTCTTTTAAAAGAGATGTTTAACCTCATCAGCTGCTTAGGAAACTACTCAGAACTACGAGGAAGAAACAAAGGGTAAAGTGTGGCACTGGGCAGAAAAATTAATGGGATCCCACACTTCCACTGCAAACAGTATCATAAATTACAGTACTGCTCAAGTGCCTTTAAGGGGAGTAGGCTGTAGCTTAAAGGTTTCAATGATAATTTTACCCACATATTGCTGAATTCTTTTTTTTTCCCCAAGGATACATTTTGTTCCTTTATGTTGCAAGCAAAGCAGAAAATGGCTGAATTTCAATGACAGATAAAAGAGGAGTGCTCCATGTGTACTTTACAGCTTATAATGTTTTCTAAAGTGGCTTCTAATTCAGGAAAAAAATATTTAAACAGGTTATGCTTTTAATAGATAAGGTAAAGTGTATTAGCACTGCTAAAATAACAGATACAAGGTCTTCTGAATTTTGAAAGTATTCCCATTCAAAATAAATACTTTCTTCCCATTCTTTTGATAGACAATTATCTGTTGTATAACCTGCTCAGCTCTTAGTTTTAATTAAAATTCTGTGGTTTTAAACAAGTAAGCTAGTAGCAAATCACTTTGCATAGAAGACATTTTTGAGTGTCTGCACCTTGAATCCCAGAAGACCCCTTAATGAGTTTCCCCACTTACTTGCTGGTCCCAAAGTCTTCAGCACATTCTTCCAATACCCAAAATATGCCTGGGCTTCAAAAGAAAGAAGAAAGCAAAAAAAAAACAGAAAAAAACCCCAAAACCAAAAAACCAACCCCCCCTCCCTCAAAAGAGAACCCCGAAACACCTAACTGGAGCCAATGAAAACAATCCTGGGGATTTTCTGACTCAGACTCTCTACTCCTGGGCTGCCGGCGGCGTGGCGGCCGGCCAGGAGCCGGGCGCGCTGCCGGAGACCCCGCTCCTCTGACGCTGCGGGACTGTGTGGTCCTCGGGCATCCCGCAGCTCCCCCAGAACAGAGTTTTTGTGCGGCACTACTTTTATGGCCTGGATTATTGTAAAGTAAACAGAGGCTGGTTGAACAGCGAAGGTTTCCATTCTCAGTGTCAAGAGTTTATTTCATTATTTAAAGCTTTAACGAACACTTTATATGATGAAAGCAATCCTTGCCATTTTTGGAATTTTATGGCTGTTAGGACCCTTCATAATGTTGTTTTCCTTCCTTTATTGCTTTATAAGGCTTATAGGGCACCCTTGAAGTGTATATCCTTTTTGCAGCTGCTGGAAGCTCATCTTTCATCTCTCCACTCACTTTCCTGTTGCCTACGAGGCATTTGCCTGTTCCAGTTATTCCCCCCGTTCTAGTTATTCTCCCTGTCTATAACACAATCCGTGCAGAGTCAGATCTCGCTCAAGATAAAAATAAAATACAATTCTGAAAAGTATGCCTAAGGAAACATTCCTGATAAATGTCATTTAATAGACAGGCTTTATATTTCAAGTTAGAAATGTTCCCTAAAGAAAGATAATTACAGCAGTAATTCCACTTATCATTATTTAGAATTTACAGTTCAGAGCAAACCAGACATTTCCATAAATGCTGTACTGTGCTGGGTACTGCACAGATTTGTGTCCCGATTTTTCCCAGCCCTGAAAATGTCTCGGGGGAGAAAAAA